>CAWUFW010002709.1:1800000-2085847 GCA_963921515.1 Calotriton arnoldi
CCAAATGCAAAGAAGAACTGACTGTCCTCATGCAAAGGTATGGAGAAGAACACCTAGCACAAATCAATGACAGTAAACCACTCAGCCTCACATGGAATTTGAAACAAAATCAGAGCAGGGTTCGTACCATGAGATAGCAAGGGATAGTAAGGGACCACGATATTATTGACTTTTCAAAGGTCCTGCACTATGCAGTACTTACTGCTAGGCATCTGCAAGCCCATACTGGATGAGTTACATGGACTCCTCATTGTTTTCTTCAGCATACCTTGTTGAGTCATTGTCTTGATGACTGGAGTTATTCCAGCAAATGTTTCAGGGATCAAATCATACTGCTGTGTTCTGGGATATTCTGCATTCGGCTTTGTCTGTATACGAACAGGCTCAACTCCTCTAATGAGTTCAATGTCCTTTCCTGAAAAATCCCAACCTTCTGGCCCACTGACCGTCTGAGATCTAAAGGCAAGTCCTCTGTCCTCATCATCGGGTACATTCCAATAATTAGATTCTGATTTGCCAGCTTTAAAGCAATGTCCTCATCATGAGTTTGTAGCTCTATTCCTTTCGGGCTACAATATATGGTGCAGTTCAGTTTGCACAACAAATTGCATTCTAACAAACTCACAAGACTCGAATCACAAACCACAAATTGATGATTATCCTCAAAACTTCCTATCTTTACAGGGTTTCCTCAGTAATGGGGTTCTTCATTTTTTGATAGGCAACTCCTACAACTAGTATAATTCTTCCAGAGAGGGGTAGGTTTGGGAATTCCACTGATCTCACAGTAAAACGGGTAGCACCAGTATCAACCAGAAATGATACATCATAGCCATTTACCTCAGCATCTATAAATGGGCCACTCTGGTCTACCTCCAAGACTGCACCAAGCACGCAATCTTCCTCCCCCCTCAGGCACCGTCAGGAAGACTCATTGATGAAGAAGTTTTCACTTGTCTCAAACATGGGAAATTGTTGGTAAGGATTATTTAGCAGCATGCTGTGGCATTAGGGGTTGGGGACCCTTAATCACTGGGGCTTGTGGCACATTCAAATTCTGAGGTCTAGGTACATTCTGTTGCTGCATGGAATTACTGTTCTGAGGTGGTACAAAGCCAGTATTTTGACCATGATTTGTGGGATTAAGACAACATTCTTGCTTCCAGTGCCCCAACCTATTGCAGTAGTGGCATGGATTAGAGGGAAGAGGTGTGGCGCCGCGGCCAGGGTGACTGACGCTGGAATCCGGGGCTCACGGTACGGTTCGATCCCCGGCACCGACGGCAGGTCAGCCCAGCACCATGTGACTCTGGGCAATAGCTTGCTTAATCTTCCCGATGGCCCCCAGCGCCGGGATGCCTTCGGGTAGCTGTTCGTGCTTTACAAATACTGGATTTACATTTACATTTACATTTACATTTACTTCTTTAATGCAGCTACATCAATTCCAGTACACGGATCAATTGGTACAGCCCAACCTCTAACATGTGACTGAAATCCACCTCCACCCTGCATCGCCGGAGCTCCCTGTGTTGAAGGGGCATTCCCTACAAATGTTGGATTGTAAATTCCTCTCTGAGCAGCCTTCATTTGTCAGAACTCACAAAAAGGTAGCCGGATGGTGTATCTACACTACTCACTAGATATTCACAGTGAGGGTGGAGGGACAGACACACACAGGTGTTAAGACGAGAACCCTCACTCACCCTAAGGTGACATGCTTCATCATTGGGTTCTCTCTTGCAAACTTGGACCGCAAGGTACCCAGTGAGTGCTACAACTCCCCGCAGGAGAGGAGCGTGAGGTGTTTTATGTCATCCAATGTAGGGTAGAGTAAGGCGCAGAGTGCAAAAATCAAAATGTGGGTTTAAAACTATCTCCTGGTTGACAAAGTCAATCCTTTATTAGTGTCCCCAGTGGATAGATTAAAATCAGCTAAGTGAGAATAGGGATATGGATGTTCCCTACTAGGATCAGGTCAACATGTTTCTGCCTTGATAGAACGAAAAGGTTCTTGGCATTCCTCAGGACCATTCGCTTTGTCACTCTGTTCGATAAATGTGAATAAAAAATAATAAAGAAGTTACCATACTTTTACTGGTATGGCATTGATCAGTGGTACCAGCTTGTAGTCAGGTCCACATTCTGTAAGGATATAAGAGCACACATCAAAATACAGTATGCATTTTAAACGTCCCATTCTTTGCAAACCACCAGTGTCTTTCACCATCACTGCAAAAGTGTATAGTTACAAATATAAATAAGCAGTTGCATGAAGTCTCACCAATTGGAGACTACCAGTCTACATCCACCTTCATAAGTCCTTTAGTAGAAGGACTCAGGACTCTAAAGGTATAAAAGGTACAGTAGCACATAGTCAGACAAAACAAAATTATTCAAGCCATCTCCTCCTTATTAAACACTTAATCTCATTTCTTGTAGGACATGATGCGTCCTGTTCCAAGCACCACTAATATGAGCACACTCATGTAGGGCAGTGTGAGGTAGTGCATGCCAGGATAAACCAACTGGGTGTCTAAACTTCACCAAACAACACGATACCTTGTTTCCTAGTTGGCCATATAGTATCTGTTAGCTAGTTATCTCTTTTATCAAACACCACGTCAGTCCAGTATCTGTGTGAAAGAAGAGGGCGACTGTGCAACTCACTGCGCTATGACTAACACTCGCGAGTGGCTTGCTACAGCACGTGTACCCTCTATGTTGCGAGATAAATCTGCCAACATCCCAACATGCTGAGGGCACTAGCGTATTTGACAACAGGGGACCGCGTTCAGGATGTCAAAACACTGTTCAGTATGGTTATGAACACAACCACTGTCTTGTGGATTGTTACCTGCCTTGTTATGTTGGCCTAGGCCTGGCTGCCATGCTGCTTTTCTTTGCGCACGTTACACTGAGCCGGGCCTTCCTCGCCCTTTGCTCGTGCCAAGTTCTTTTGCACTGTCTGCATTTTCTGTTGTTCACCTTTTTGGGCTCAGTCTGCACAAACATGTACAAGGTCGCATAACAATGTATTCTGGTTCTTCCTGATATGGCCAGTCTCGCGCACCCAGACATAACATTATGTGCAATTGCCATGAAGAATTTGGTGTGCTTTTTATACTGTGGTTTACTAGCGCTTAAACACACTTGGAGAAATCCCTTTCAGTGAGAAGAGCTATGATGTCCTGCTGATGTAATTCTGCATCTAGAGACCGAGGTATGGGGGTTCGCTAGTCAAAGCCCAGAGGTCTTTTATTATTATAATAAACTATCTTACTGCAAGGGGAGGGTGGTAATGTTATTTATACGTTTATCCACTGAGCTCTGAGATGCTTTCCCCGTTTGTATTCTATGGAATTGTAACCATGCTGCTTATATTAGTCATATGCATTATGCTATTAGTACTGACACGTGTACTGTACATTAGAGCACGTAAGTTGGAATAAACATTTTAACCTATCCAGTGTCTCTTCCTACGCATCTTGTGGACAAGTACGAGTGAGTGACGAAAGAGTGTTCTTGCTTCTGCGAGTCCTGAGATAAAGATACCATGTTCTGGGTTGTCCAAACATTAGTACTTGGGTGCTAATGGGATGCTAAGCTAGTTGGGTTGGGGTTTTTGGGTGCTACGGTATATGGTGGCAAACCACTGTATTCCGGGGTCCCATTTTCCTGTGCATAGCTCTGTGTATGTGCAGAAACCTTATGACATGGCGCGGCCAACGTGGGGCTGCTTATCTGCGAGACGCTTGAGTAGTGCTTGTGCTTGTCCACAAACCCCTCGCGTACGCTTCCGGAGGCGTATGTGACGGTGAAACCTCCTATATTGAACGTTTTATAGGTTCTTTCAAGCTTGAAGTTATTAAAAAGGTTACATAAATAACCCATTTTGTGCTCCCTGTTAGGTTGTCGAATACAATTGTTTAGTTATGGCTGGTGTGGCGATTGCTGCACATAGTCGCGGGGCACTCCGAGATCACTTACGGGTGTATGGAGTGCCTGATACAGGGATCGATTTGGTCTTTGTGGTTCAAGCCGATCCGGCTTACCACTTTGAGGTGTTTTACACTTGGATCACTTTTGAAGCGGTGGAGGCAGATGATAATCTGTTTCATGAATATAAACCCACCGCTGTTCCTGCTGATTATCGACCCTATACCAATCTTGAAGTACCTCTCACGGCTTGGCAGCACCGTGTTTGGTTTAATGGCGCCCTACCACAACCAACTACCGCAGTTCGTTTGGGCCCCTTGTCAATTCAGGGGGCCACTTGGCCTGTATTGGCCGGGTATACTCCGCATCCGAATTATCTGGCATTACCGATTGCGGATCTGCGCACTATGCATACCGAACTGGTGCGAGTGCATCGAGCCTTAGTGACATACGTTACAGGTAGCCTCCATGGAGCTGCTCCTGTAGTCGCAGGCCAACCAGCTATTGCAGCTGGAGTGACTATAAGTCCTGTCATGGTAAATTCTGTGATGGGCAAACGTCCACAAAATAAGGACGACTATCCTTACTGGCTTGCTGAAAAGTTCGATCAGATAGAAGCAGTGTTTCCACATACATCCCCAGTAGATAAACACCGCATCCTCACGATAAGTTTGCCAAAAGACATAATCCCCGATTTGACATCATGTGAAAACTGGGGTAAGGTATTCGCAGCAGTTTATTCAAAATGTTTTGGAACTCCTTCCATGACGGTTCTACCCTCTGTAATTAAAAAAGTACAGGATGAACATGGCCCTGAAGCAGCTGTGGAATTAGGGATGAGACTAGTGGGAGTGTTTGATGTAGTAGCTGAGCTGATCCTTGGAAATGTCAAGGGCGATGCTATGAACTTTCAAGTAGCGAATGCTTTGGCTTTGGTCCCAGAGTTGGACAGGCCTCGCGAATTACCGAAAATAATAGCCCGGGCTTATAAAACAATTGGAAGAAATAGCCTAGGCAACAAGCCTTTTGTAAAAATGCAAACTCAATCGCAATCACAAGTTATACAAACAAAAGTGCATCTGAGAAAGATGATAAACCAGTCTTCACTAAAAAGAGTTGGAGACAGAAAAAACAGGGTAAGCAACAAAAGAAGCCGGGGTCGAGAGGCGCTTCCCCAGTTTCGGTTTCTTCTGAACGTACTTATGATTTACGTGATAGGTCAAGGATTAAATCACCAGAAAGGTTTCAGAGCTCTGATACGCGTTCTCCTCGTTCTTCACAGGCCCAGACATCGTCACAGGCTGGTGGAGGAGGACGGCAAGATAGAGGAAGGGGCCGAGAGGCTCCCCAGGAGCGAGACCAACCTCGACAACAAGTCAGAGGGAAAGCAGAAGATTTTCATCTTCCTCGACCGCAATTTCAGAAGAAAAGGTTGCCGCTGTCACAGCGAAATATGCCTCAGACCGTGAGAACGAGACTCCAGAATTGGACGTGGGCAGTGACCCTCCTAGACAGCGCCGCGGAAGTTACCATAGTGCGGGAGGCGCTACGTCCTCATATGGAGGCGACAGCAACTGAAACATTTGTTACAGTAGAGACAGCTGACACGAGAGTGGCACCCCCTGACAGACTATATAATATAGTTATACAAATCGAAGGTGACATACCGCGTGAAATAAAAGGGATTTTTTGGGAAAATCTAACCTCTTCGTATGACATTTTGTTAGCAGAGGTGGATTGGCCACCCCCATTCGTTTAGCTGCACATAAAGGAGAGGAGGTAATCCTTCCAAGCTTTTCACGGCATGTCCCAAAAGACAAAGCTGAAGCACTTGCAGCTGAGTGGGCTGTGTACCTGGCACCAGCGTTATACCGCAACCATGTGGGATGGGATGAAGAGTCACCTCCCCATGCAATACCTTTGCGGTCACTACCGCAGCCACAACCCCAATATCCCATCAAACGGCAGGCAAAAGGCCCCGTCTCCGAAATTCTGACACAGTTGGAATATCAGGGAGTAATTGAACCATGCGTATCACCTATGAACAATCCCCTTTTCGTGGTTTCTAAACCCGATGGATCGTACCGCTTAGTTTTGGATTACCGGCATTTAAATACTCATTGTCGGAACTTTGCGGTGCAAAATACACACAGTTCTGCGCTTGTAGACAGTCTTGTTCGTAAAAAATACAAAACGACACTTGACCTTTCAAACGGTTTCTACACGCACAACCTAGCCCCGGAGAGTGGTCAATGGACCGCATTCACATCCGGTGGTAAATTATTCCAGTTCCGGCGATTACCCATGGGCTATAAAAATAGTCCGGGTATATTCGCCGCCCGTGTTGTTTCTTTGCTACATGACATTGATCAAGACGCATGTTCGTACGTAGATGACATTTATCTGACGGACGACGAATTATTTCAGCATTTGTCCCGTGTGGACCGCATTATTCTTGAATTCGCGGAGCAGGGTTACAAATTTAACTTTGCTAAATCACACATTGCTGAATTTACCGTTCTGTTCTTGGGCTATGAGCTCAATAACGAAGGTAAGGGCTTAGCCCCCCATTTCTTGGAAAAATGTGCACATTTGTGCCCCCCAAATACTCTGAAGAAGCTTCAGTCTTTGCTGGGTTTCCTGAACTTCGGGCGTACTTACATTCCCGAATATGCCCAGCGTATCAAGCCTTTGTATGCTTTGATACAACCTACTTATTCAAGGTCTTGCTGGCTGCCTGAGCACACCTCAATTCTGCAGTCTTTGCAGACAGACCTTTTGGAGTCTAAATATCTTTTGACTCGTGATAACCACACAAACCTGGTGATTAGAATAATTCCGGGGCGGTGGGATTCACCTATTTAACCTTTAATGAAGGTGATACAGTACCTATCGCATACAAGTCACATCTGTACACTTCCGCTGAATTACGCTTTACATCTGTTGAAAAGGTTCTAACTGCAGTGCAAATGGCGATTCTAAAAGAACGCGCACTGGCACAGGGAAAGCGGATTCTGGTGGTAACACCCTGTCCTGCCCTGGAGGCAGTAACAAAGGCAAGTGTACCGAACTCAAAAGCAATGCATCCCCGTTGGATACAATGGGCTACATCTTTGACGTCTTCGGACGTCACTTTTGTTTTTGATTCTTCTCTTCAGACTCAGGAGTTTTTGCAGTATGAATTCGTTCATCCTCCTCCTTTGTTTTTACTACCGCTTGAGGATTACAAATGTGTGATCTACACCGATGGTTCGGCGCAACCGGCCACTGGGTCCAAGCACGCTTATTCAGCTGCATGTGCTATTGTTGCGGGTTCCTTTGTGAATGGAACGTTCAAATCCTCTGTAGTGCACACTCGCACACTTGGAGATAGTACCGCACAATTGGCCGAGCTGCATGCATTGCTACTTGCACTTGAGTTCGCTTCACAGGATGAGACCACTCTTATTGTATGTGATTCTTTTTACTGTGTACAATCTTACAATGACAATCTGTTTTTCTGGTCGAAAAACGACTACAAGGACGCAAAAGGGAGCACAATTAAGCATAAAATGCTTTGGGTTCGAGTGGCAGAATTGCAACAACGTCTGCCCCTCACACAGGTGGTTCACACCTTAGGCCATCAGCGGGTGGGCGCACACGCTATTGGTAACGATCTGGCAGATGAAGCTGCCCGTTCAGCAGTAGTCACGTGTTCAGTAGCAGCGGTTACCAGGTCCATGTCTAAAATAGACCCTGTTATTTTAGCAGCTATTGCTGCAACCAAGGAAGGTAATAATTACCCTACAGGTTTCCCTTCCAAGTATTCTTACACATTAAGTCCCGATCAGGTTCCTTATGTAACTATACCTGACGTTGGAGATCGGCTGATCCCCAACGCGGACCGCAGGAGTGCCTTGATATCAGCTGCACACGAAGGCATGGCTTCTGCACATGCAGGTGTGTCAGCTACGGTTTCCATCTTGCAGCAGCGTTATTGGTGGCGTGGGTTATATAAAGACACCCGTGCTTTTGTGCTTTCTTGCGACGTTTGTCAACAGATTAAGCCTTCCACGGTAACACGTCCACCACAAACACCGCTCTGCATTGCTAACAGACCCTTTGGGTGTGTTTACTTGGATCACTGCGGTCCATTCTCATCAGACACTGCTTATAAATACATCTTAGTGGCGGTGGACTCGTGCACACGGTTTCTCTGGGTCTGGCCACAACGGAGTGCTGACGCCCGAAATGTAATCAGGGATTTGCGTGTCTTTGTGGGAATTTTCGCATGCGGCACCTTCCATTCGGACCAAGGTCCAGCGTTTGCCTCTAGGGCTTACAAGGATGCAATGGCTTCGCTTGGGGTGCGGGTGAAATTTTCGTCTCCGTATAGGCCTGAGGGCAACTCTATCGTTGAACGAATGAACCGTGACTTAAAGCAATCCTTAACAGCTAGGGTTATAGGTACTGGCAGGAACTGGCTGGCCCATTTGTATACCGTTCAGCGTGCACTTAATAATCTCCCTAGAAGACCTCTGGGTGGGCGGACCCCATACGAAATGCTCTTTGGCATAAGAATGTTTGTGCCTGACCTTGAGGGTCCAGACATCGCGGCGCAATCCGCCAAGTTTGATGTAGATAACCATTCTGCTATGTTACAGGACTTACAAGAAACCCGAGACAAACTTGCAACTACACATTTACCTTCAGCCACAGATCCTGCGTTGCAGATTCCGGTAGCCGGCTGGCTTCCGAAAGTTGGAGAACTGGTTCGAGAGAAGGTTGAAAACAAAAAGGAATTTGGCCCTCTTTTCGTGCACCGGTTCCAGTTCTTGGCCTGAAGGGAACACGTACAGTCATTTTACCACCGCTTCCTGGTCGCAAAGAGAACAGATACATCTCAGTTGAAAATGTCAAGCTACAGCGCCTGGCCGATCCTGAATAGTGTCACACCAGCGGTCTCTTGTCCTGCCATTTATCGGACATATGTTCATAGTCCATCTGCACGAACGATCGCTGATGCTGTAATTGAGATGGTTGATTTGCCTGAAACTACGATTGATCCCCAACTCTCCACCAATATCAACGAGGACGAGTATACTTATCCTGCATCAGAATCGGTGGCACATCAACCAACAACGCCACTAAGCCCGACTCGTTATTCCTTTGATTCGGATTCCACATCTTCAAAAGTTCCATCCAAGTTCAGTATTTTTATATCCTGGTTTAGAGACAATTTTTTGATTCCCCCTGGACATACATCTGGTTGGTACTTTTCTTGATATTTTTGTTCATGTCCATTGGCTTTGTCACAGTGTTTTTTCTACTAATCAATGGTCACTATTTACCTGAACGCTCTGCTGTAGACTATGTTTCTGGAACTTTGGCTCCTCATTCCTCGTCTCACATCATGAAGCGTGACCACACATTTGTGAACATTTCAGCCTTCCCAGTTGCTGATGGCATCGTATGGGATGCAGTGAACTATCAAATCCATGGTCCGACGGAAATTATTAATGTACCTAATGTCCTTCGTGTTTCAATGGGTGATGTAGTACAAAATAATATTCATTCTGATGATTGGGATGTGCATGCCGTTGAAGCTTTGTTTGCTGATTTAAAATATTATGCATCTTTTAATGCTGAAGATCTATATATGAATTCTGCTAATTATGCCGATTTGTATTGTTACCAACATTGGGGTAATCATTTTCTCCATAAGCCAAGTGCCCTGCGTAGATCTGTTAACTACACCCAATGGGAACATTGTCCAAACCCCTTGCCAGGTAGCTCTCAAACTCTTCGAAATAAGTTTAATTATTTTACTGATTTTAATCGGTCGAACCCTGCATCCTATTATTTTAGACTTAATAGCACATCAACTCAGAAAATTATGTTGACACACACCAAATTGCTATATTCAGGTTCCTTTCTGAGTGCCCTAGCTGTGGGTGGTTATGAGTACTGGGATACTACAGTGGATTTAAAATCTATTTGGGGCTCCAAGCCATGGCAGGTACAGGGAACCGAGGCGTTGCATCGTGCTTGCCTCATCCCTACCCAAATTATGTTCCTAAATGCTTCCATCTATCAGACTACATGTTGGGGCTTAGCAACCACTAAACAATTGAATACGCCATCAATACCATCCCTGTCGAGTTTTCCAAATGAAAGCTCACGATTCAATCTGTCCCTCGTGTCCTTGCAGGCAATGTTACAAAATAATTCGTTTAATGTTTCTGAGCTGGTTCAGTCACCCTGGTTAGTATGGCCTATATCATCTAATGCATGTCAAATGCGTTTTCATGATACTGGTGCTAGCTACACACAGAATAGGCCTGATCCGAGGTTTACTGATGCCCGTACTGTCACTACATACTCTGTTGGTAAATTATGCAAACAATGGCTGCAACATTCGTCCCTTGATTCTGTTAAACAACATTTGTCCCTCCTTACAGGCAATATTGATCTGTCCGACTTCGTTTTGGGACCTCGTGGTCCCCGACCTAAGAGATTCATTTATGAAACGTATAATGAACTCTGGAAGCTATCACAAATGGAAGCTGCTTCCCGTCTTCGGGAAATAGATCAAGCAAATATGGAAAAGGTGCTTGCTGTTGTTGACAATAGTATTAATACCCTGTCTTCTCGCATTTACACTTTAGAGAATATTGTGTCCTCTGTTGTTGATATTGTACAAGATGATGTTTCTGTGTTATATCATGGTCAGAATCAATTGCGCTCAGTTATGCAGTTTGCATGGACTTTGCAAACACTTAAGTTAGGTAAAGTTCCTTGGCATTTTTTGAACACCTCTGCCTTATTTCTACCTTTTAACTTAACTAACAAACAGCAATTTATGTCCATGAAAGATGCAACTTACACTCTATTACATATCGAAAAGGTGGATCCTTTGCCGTTCTCTGTTGCAGAACTCGATTCTGCTGTATGGCTAGTCCATGGGGTTATAGCTTTACCATTTTCCTTGTTTGAATTTGACTCGTGCATGAAACATTATCCTGTGGGCCGTTACCGGCCCTTGGGCAGTGCTTTCCTGCATGAACTCTGGTCCTTGCCTTTCATGTATAAATGCCTTCGGGACGGCAAGGAAGTCTTTCTCACGGGGGAGTACTGCGACTCGACTATGGGTCATTCGCTTATTTGTAAGCACATTAAATTGCATGGCTCATGTAGCGTTTCCTCTCCTAATCTTGCTTGTGTGCTGAAAGGTATTCCTGCTCCTGTTATTTCTCCTACTTTTACTCTCCTTTCCAATGGTAGTTATTTGCTTTTAAATAACGAAGACTGTTGTGGCCTGCAGGCCGGCATTCCTTACATTGTAACAGTTTCGCACAGGGTTGTCTGCTGCAAAAATGTGCTTTTTCCTCCCCCTCATGACAAGGTTGATATCTCTATTTGGCCTTCCATCCCTACCATGGAAGCAGATTTCAATAGACTGAGCAGAATAAAGGCTCTATTATTAAACGAGGAAGTTATGCTCACGTCCGCCCGGGAGACATTCATTCTCCAGGTGGCGAGTACCCACAGTGAAATACAGGCCCTTTTAAACACTAATCTCCCCCAACATTTTGGGGAGTTAATACATCGTATTTTTAACGCATCTAACACTGAAGGCCTAGTACACTTTTTTAAGGTCGTGGGGTCGGGCTTGGTGTCCTCCTTCCAAACTATTTTTGGTGTCATCCCTGCATTTATACATTCTATTTTTTCCAGCGTCTTTGGCGGTTTCCCATTGATCCTCGCTTTAGCGGCTGGTGTCTTGCTCTTAATTTGCTTTCTGCGCAATGGCTGCTCCCCGATGGGACCTGCTCGATCCAGAACGCCTCCAGCTGCTCCGTGAGCGCCTTTGGCTGGTTTTGGTGTACTGCCATTGGCGACACTGAGTGTGTCATATACTCTTTCATTCCGCTTTGCGTATTTCACTTGCGTGCAACCTGTGATGACTTGTATCCGCTGTCCTTTCACCTGGACTTTGGATTATTGCCTCTCCAATTCGTCATTGTCTGTTCCGGATTTTGTTCAGTTGATGGGTCCCTTAGAGGCCCATGAGCAGGACTGTTCCGCTGCTGGCTGTATGGCGCGTGCGGCTGCACTGGGGATTTTGGCGCAATGGGATATCTGGGCGGCTGCCCAGGATCTCCTACAACGAAGCTGTTTTAATTATCACGCAAGCTGTCCCGCATTGCTTATGGATGCTCCCTTTGCTGAGGAACATTCCTGCTCTTTTGAACTCATGGATTGGATGGCATCTATGTTTTTTGACGACTCCAATGA
Source organism: Calotriton arnoldi (assembly GCA_963921515.1). Lineage (NCBI taxonomy): Eukaryota > Metazoa > Chordata > Amphibia > Caudata > Salamandridae > Calotriton > Calotriton arnoldi. The sequence goes on from CAWUFW010002709.1 coordinate 1,812,217, forward strand.
TGAACTCTTGGAGGGTATGGCTTTTTTCTGCACTTTCACTTTCATGGATTGACCTGCCTTTCGCCGTTTGGGCGCTCCTTGTGCTCCGACGTCTATTTTCTCCTCTGATGGGCCTCTGTCCTGGCCGCCGGACTGACCAGGGGAGGGTGTCTTGTGGATTGTTACCTGCCTTGTTATGTTGGCCTAGGCCTGGCTGCCATGCTGCTTTTCTTTGCGCACGTTACACTGAGCCGGGCCTTCCTCGCCCTTTGCTCGTGCCAAGTTCTTTTGCACTGTCTGCATTTTCTGTTGTTCACCTTTTTGGGCTCAGTCTGCACAAACATGTACAAGGTCGCATAACAATGTATTCTGGTTCTTCCTGATATGGCCAGTCTCGCGCACCCAGACATAACATTATGTGCAATTGCCATGAAGAATTTGGTGTGCTTTTTATACTGTGGTTTACTAGCGCTTAAACACACTTGGAGAAATCCCTTTCAGTGAGAAGAGCTATGATGTCCTGCTGATGTAATTCTGCATCTAGAGACCGAGGTATGGGGGTTCGCTAGTCAAAGCCCAGAGGTCTTTTATTATTATAATAAACTATCTTACTGCAAGGGGAGGGTGGTAATGTTATTTATACGTTTATCCACTGAGCTCTGAGATGCTTTCCCCGTTTGTATTCTATGGAATTGTAACCATGCTGCTTATATTAGTCATATGCATTATGCTATTAGTACTGACACGTGTACTGTACATTAGAGCACGTAAGTTGGAATAAACATTTTAACCTATCCAGTGTCTCTTCCTACGCATCTTGTGGACAAGTACGAGTGAGTGACGAAAGAGTGTTCTTGCTTCTGCGAGTCCTGAGATAAAGATACCATGTTCTGGGTTGTCCAAACATTAGTACTTGGGTGCTAATGGGATGCTAAGCTAGTTGGGTTGGGGTTTTTGGGTGCTACGGTATATGGTGGCAAACCACTGTATTCCGGGGTCCCATTTTCCTGTGCATAGCTCTGTGTATGTGCAGAAACCTTATGACACCACAAAGGACAGCGCTCAGAACATCACAACGCCGTATAGTATGTGTTAGACCTGGCACCATTGGCGTGGGTCTCCCTTCCATTTTTTGCCTTTACCTCCTGTGTTTTGCTGTGTGTTGGACTCCATTTTTGCTGGTCTAGATGCTTTGGGTAATTTGCCACTGCTGTTCAGTGCCAAAGTGCAATGCTCCCTTTGCAAAGTATTGTTATGGATTAGTGATTCCATGATTGGCTTATTTGGTTTACTTGTCAGACCCTAGTACAGTGCACTATGTGTGCCCAGGGCCTGTAAATCAAATGCTGCTGGTGGGCTTGCAGCACTGATTGTGCCACCCATAGAAGCAGCTTGTAAAATGTGACTCAGGCCTGCCATTGCAGAGCCTGTGTGAAGTCTGGGAATGCCATGTCGACTTGACAAATGCACACACTTGCCAGTCCCTAAACCTTCCCTTTTCTACATATTAGTCACCCCTAAGGTAGGCCCAAGGTACCCCTGTGGGTAGGGTGCATTGTATGTGAAAGGTAGGACATGCCCTGATGTGCGTGGCATGTCCTGATAGAGAAATACTGCCAATTTCGTTTTTCACTAGTGCAAGGCTATCTGTTCCCATAGGCCAGAATGGGGAGTTTGTTTATAACATCTTATAAACATAACTGACCCTAGGAACAAGATAGAAAAGTAAAGTTTAGTATGCCTGAACTCAGAGTGTTAAAATACATCTTTTAGTAAGGGTGATTTTTACATTCTGTGTTTGAAAATACCACTTTTAGAAAGTAGGTGTTTTCTTGCCTAATTATCCAGTGTGCCTCTGCTAGGTTTGTGTATTGCCTGTCTGGCTTTTGGATGACAGGGTCTGGAGAAGGGCAGTGGCTCCAGAAGTCTGATGAATAGATCTGGGCTGCATTTAGAGTAGGGGGAGGAAATTTCCTTTTCACCTGAATGGGCCTGGTCTGCCTTCAACAATGCTGTCTCCACCTCCTGCCAGGAAGCTGCACCAGTGAGTACACAACTGGTTTTGGCTGGGTACAGACACTCTCTGCCTTCAGAGAACAAAGGATTTTGATGTATAAAAAGAGGGGCCCAGACCCCAGACTTTTAGATCACTTCTGGGAAATCAAGAGTAACCTTTGCCAAGGAGAAGAGCTGGATAAGCTGAGGAGGAATACTGCCCCTGTGCTGTTTGCTGTTTGGGGTTGGCTTGCAGTGGCTACTTGCTGCCAAGGAAAGGAGAAAAGGACTTTGCTGTTTGCTTTGCCACCTACTTGAAGAAGAAGATCTCCAAGGGCTTGAAACTGAGCTTGCCTCCTGTTCTGAAGTCTCAGGAACACAAAGACTTCATCCCTTCTGTCTCTCTGCATCTGGAACTGCTGTTTCTGCTGCTACAGAAGGAAATTGCAACACTGACATCGGCGAGTGACGCCGTAACCTGCATCGAAGCTGTGGGCACTGCTCGTGAAGAGCACGACGCACCACCCCGACTTGCACCGTAGGCCCGACGCCTGCTGACGCCGTGCCGCATCGACTCCAAAGGCGTCATCGAGGCAGCTGCCTGCCCCGGAGCCAAGGACACCGCTGGTGACGTGCACGATGCACCGTCCCGACTCGCACTGCAGCCCCGACTTCATCGACGCCGGTGCTTCATCAACGCGGAGCCGATTCTCGACATGGGTGACTCCCAAATCCATCGGCATTGCACCGTCGTAAGGAACCGACGTCTCACACCCATTCTTGGCGTCATCTCCCCACACCGTAAGGAACCAATGTCTCACCTCCCCTGCACTGCAGTAAGGAACAGAGGCATCACCTACCCTGGGGTCGTAAGGAACCGACGCCGACAGCGTCAACGAAGCATCACCTCCCCGACGCCGTGCACCATCTTTGTTTTCATCAATTCCAGGTACTGTTCTTTGTGGGTCTGCTTGACTCTGGGCCTGACGCCACGCACCTCGCGGTCGGCGCCGTACTTTGGGATTTTCATCTGTCACGACGTCCTAATAACTCCAGGTGGAGTTATTTGTTACTAGGAACTTTATTTAAGTGAATAACCTATTTTTAAGGATATTTTTGATACTGTATTGTAGATTTTTGTCGTTTGGTCTTGTTTTGGGTTTAGATAAAGATTACTTATTTTTCTAAACTAGTGTGGTGTCCATTTGTAGGCTTTTCACTGTGTTACTGTATGTGTTCACAAATGCTTTACAGACTGCCTCTGAGATAAGCCTGTCTACTCGTGCCAAGCTACCAAGGGGGTGAGCAGGGGTTATTTTAGGAGTGTATCCTCCTTACACTGACTAGAAGCAAGGGTCCCTATTTGGACAAAGGTACCTAACTCTGCCAAAGAGAGACCCCCATTTCTAACAGTAAGTGTCTTAGATTAGTTCAGCGCTCCTTTCAATGCGGGAGAAAAAACAAAAGTCTGCGACCATTGTGACCGTTCTTGTGACCATAATCTACGTTTTACAGGTGAATCAAGTTCTGCAGAGGTCTCCTTCTTGGATCTCCGGCTCTATCCTAAAGATGGGAGAATCTACACTGAACTTTATCAAAAACCCATGGCAGGCAACTCTTTATTGAGCTATTCCAGCTTTCATCCTCGTGCACTGTTGAACAATCTCCCTGTCGGTCAATTCTTGAGGTTGAGGAGAAACTGTACAGAGGTAGCCAAATGCAAGCAACATGCCAAAAATGTAAGTAGTGAACTGCAGGCAAGACAATACCCTGAATATCTTGTGCATGGAGTGGCCAAGAGAGCACGCAATAATAACAGGGAGGCTCTTCTTGAGACACACCACAGAGAAAAAACAAACAGAATGGTGTGTGTGACAACATTTAGCAACCTGACGGACAATATCAAGAAAGCAATAAACAAGAATTGGCATATTTTGAACACAGGAGAACTATCCCTTGAGAAACCCTTATTCGCTCCAAAACGGAGCAACAATCTCAAGGACTTGTTGGTGCACACACGACCTAATTGCAGACAGACACAGGAGTGACAACAATGACTCTGGAGTGGAACACCTGTGGTGGGACACTTTCCATGTGGGTCCTGTTCAGTGTGCCCATTTACACAACATGCTAAACAACTAGACTTGGGTCTACAAACACCTTGGCAATTGATTATCCACACTAATTGCAATTCATGGGGTGTGATTTATATGATCACATGTCCTTGTTCACTCAAGTACATTGGGATGACCACACGAAAGGTCAAACACAGAATTGTAGAACACCGTAGCTCAATCCGATGCAAAAAGTCAAACACACGATTGACCAGACACTACATTGAAATGTCCCACACAGAGGACAATCTGTCTTGGATGGTGATTGACAAACCCAGATATGACACACAAATGGGTCCTTTAGAAAGAGTCCTCTTCAGGAGAGAGCAACGATGGGTGTTCCGCACTAGGAGTCACATTATAGGACTAAATGATGACATTCCTTGGTGCTCACTGTAGTACACTCACAGAGAAGGTCAGGTGATCCTCTGAACCAAGTGTAGCCATAAAACTATCTCATTCATATTATGAGTGGTGATGAGGAAGAATACATTCACCACGTGACCCTGAGATAAGGTGTTCTCATTATCACTATCATGATATCAATACCTAAATGGAGGTATGTATCAAATAACACACATACCTGTGACAATCTATAGATGCAGGTATTACCCAGTCTCTTATAATATTGTGGCTCTATATGGTGAAGATGAGCGTGTTTACTTTCCACATGGACACGCGGCTATACTGCGTGACTCATACGAGTCATTACTAAGTTTAGGTTTTTTAACCACGCCGCACATACTCACATGACGGTGATTTAACCCATAACGCACTAAGGCTACCAATGAGTGCGATGATGGGCAGACTGTTGTTTTTTCTCCTGCATTTAAAGGAGCGCTGAACTCTATTTTCTAATCTAAGACACATACTATACGCCGTTGTGATGTTCTGAGCGCTGTCCTTTGTGGTTGTGTTCATAACCATACTGAACAGCATTTTGACATCCTGAACGCGGTCCCCTGTTGTCAAACACGCTAGTGCCCTCAGCATGTTCGGATGTTGGCAGCTTTATCGCGCAACATAGAAGGTACACGTGCTGTAGCAAGCCACTCGCGAGTGTTATTCATAGCGTATTAAGTTGCACAGTCGCCCTCTTCTTTCACACAGATACTGGACTGATGAGGTGTTTGATAAAAGAGATAACTAGCTAACAGATACTATATGGCCAACTAGGAAACAAGGTATGGAGTTGTTTGGTGAAGTTTAAACACCCAGTTGGTATATCCTGGCATGCACTACCTCACTGCCCTACATGAGTGTGCTCATATTAGTGGTGCTTGGAATAGGACGCATCATGTCCTACAAGAAATGAGATTAAGTGTTTAATAAGGAGGAGATGGCTTGAATAATTTTGTTTTGTCTGACTATGTGCTACTGTACCTTTTATACCTTTAGAGTCCTGAGTCCTTCTACTAAAGGACTTATGAAGGTGGATGTAGACTGGTAGTCTCCAATTGGTGAGACTTCATGCAACTGCTTGTTTATATTTGTAACTATACACTTTTGCAGTGATGGTGAAAGACACTGGTGGTTTGCAAAGAATGGGACGTTTAAAATGCATACTGTATTTTGATGTGTGCTCTTATATCCTTACAGAATGTGGACCTGACTACAAGCTGGTACCACTGATCAATTCCATACCAGTAAAAGTATGGTAACTTCTTTATTATTATTTATTCACATTTATCGAGCAGAGTGACAAAGCAAATGGTCCTGAGGAATGCCAAGAACCTTTTCGGTCTATCAAGGCAGAAACATGTTGACCTGATCCTAGTAGGGAACATCCATATCCCTATTCTCACTTAGCTAATTTTAATCTATCCACTGGGGACACTAATAAAGGATTGACTTTGTCAACCAGGAGATAGTTTTAAACCCACATTTTGATTTTTGCACTCTGCCCCTTACTCTACCCTATATTGGATGACATAAAACACCTCACGCTCCTCTCCTGCGGGGGTGTTGTAGCCCACACTGGGTACCTTGCGGTCCCAGTGTGCAAGAGGGAACCCAATGATGAAGCATGTCACCTTAGGGTGAGTGAGGGTTCTTGTCTTAACACATGTGTGCGTCTGTCCCTCCACCCTCACTGTGAATATCTGGTGAGTAGTGTAGATACACCATCCGGCTACCTTTTTGTGAGTTCTGATTATATGGAGTTGTACCGTGGATGGTAATAATTCCTCCTTATAGAACCCCTATAGTGAGATTATATTATTCAGCCTTCATTTGTACCACCATCAATGTTTCCTTTAACTTTTTCTACCTCATTTCAATCTTGTTGTTGAAGTATTTAGCATATCGCAAAATCCCATCATGCAACATTTTTTTGCTAACAGATCAGTTGCTGTTGAATCATCATACTAATCTCAGACCTCAATTCTGTCACAAACCTGGACACAAAATGCCATATATCTTTAGGCTTCAGTGTTTCCGTTCCACTATACTGTTTGAATGACTGAAACAATCTCTCATAGTATCCTTGAATCGTGTCTTTCGGTTCCTGGGTCGTCTGATCAATCTTGACCCAGTCAATTTCTTGGAGTGGCACCTTAGACTTCAACCACGTCATCACCTGCATACTTCCTTATCACTATCGCTGAAGGGCCATTTGTCTCAGGATTTCTTGTCAACTCTCTCTCAGGCCACTCTATGGCTATTTTGCACACCGTCCATAAATCACTTGGGACCACAATATCAATCAAGGTATTCAAATCAGTCCACAAAATGTTTGAAATTTTGACAAACCACTCAAATTTTTGTACCACTCCATAGGCTTCTCTGACGCAAGATTACTCCTACTCCAAGGTACATATATGTAGCCTGCACTAGGTACCTCCTGTAAAGGAAAGCTTGTAGCTCCCATCTCTTCCCCTCCTGGAGGAGGCCGCTCTCCCATCTTTCTCTTTGGAGTCATTCTTTTTGACCATTTAACTTCACACTTCTTTAATTCATTTCAAATTCAGATGTTGTGGATTAATTCCAGAATGTGCATCTTCATCCCTGTTATTCTCATATATTCTATATCCTGATCACTAAAAGCGCTCCAGATAGACCTCATATTTCTGAGATAATTCAGATAATGTGTCATGGGCTTGTCAGACTCTCCTAGTAACATCCTTACTCATGAATAACAGTTCACTCTGCTGATACGTTTATATTCAATCCAATGCAAGACAACCACTTATCATTCCATCTAATTCCAACTTCAGTTTTCCCACAGCCACCAAATTTACTTTCAAAGTGGACTGAAGAGTTCCCTAACTCACTTCTGTACTCCCACTCTCATTCAATGTAGCATTAAGGACTTTCAAAAAGTCTTCCAATTGCTGGACATTAAGACCAGGATGTACCTAAGGAGCTTTAGATACTGCCTTTACTTCAGTTGTGCTGCTATGCATATTTAAAGGCAGATCATAGGTAAGTGATCCCATATCTGGTCACCCCGGAAATGACCTTTAAGTTCCAAATCCAGTCTGATGTACAGATGGGTCTACACTTGCACCACAAGGAGTACTTGCACTAATCGGACGTTAGGAACAAATTCCCCCACCCTCCAACTCATGGGTATAATTTCTAATGCTTGTTGTTGAGCGGGGACAGCTACGTTTTGAATCCTGTTTCCCCTGATACAAGGTTTACATATAGAAACTACTGGTCCCATACTGGTCTCTTTCCTTGGGCTCACAAATAAATAGAACTGTCTATACCTGTTTTGGGATGATACGGACTCTTAGGAAGATCTTCCGTTTTCTTTCCCTTCCTGCACGTAAACAGGCAGTGGTGGCCCTCGTGGTCTCGAGGTTAGACTACTGTAATGCCCTTTATTTAGGGATAAATAAAGGACTTCTTCATCGACTTCAATTGGTGCAGAATGCCGCCGTTAGGCTGGTGATGGGTCTCCCCAAATTCCATTCAGTCTCAGCTACCATTAGAAGCCTGCACTGGCTCCCGTTGGGGAGGAGAATTGTGTTCAAGGCTTTATGCCTGGTCCACAAGGCCGTCCACAATAGGGGGTCAGAAGGTATCAACAAAATGTTTCAAAGATATCTTCCCGGCAAGGACTTGAGATCTGCAAGTAAGAACCGGGTAACAGTTCCCAGGGTGAGGAAAGCTAGGTGGGGGGGAGGGCTTTCTCGTTGTTAGGGGCCAATATGTGGAACTCCCTTCCTTCCCCAATTTCCACTCTGGAAACCCATTCCTTATTTCATAAGTCCTTGAAGACCTGGCTTTTCACCTGTCCTAACCTTTAAGCTTCCTACTCTATAGACACCTTTTACTCTGATCGCTTTCCGCAGCGCCTTGATGCCCCTGGGCTAAGTTCGCGCTCTACAAAACTTATATTCATTCATTCATTCCCATGGTAACAGGAACTGTAAGTGCATCCGCGACTGTATGACCAGTGGAGGCCCCAGGAATGCAAGTCCCTGCATTTCCTCCTATCATGTTTTGATTCACTGTAATAATCCCCATCACACTCTGGTCTTTCTCAACAGGAGAAATCCCTATCATACCAGGGCTCATACTTACTGGTGCAGGAGGCAATCTGGGGGCATATTAGCAAGGGCTATTTCGCCGCTTTAGCTGCACTTTTTGCCGCCAAAGCGGTGATTTTTTTATCGCCCTATCAGCAAGCTGTCGCTAACAGGCGTTAGCGACAGCTTTCTGGCGATAGCGGCCCGTTTTCCCATCGCTTTGCATGCCAGCGATAATTATCGCTAATGACATGCAAGGTAGGCGTTCCCAACTAAAAGCGACTGAAAACAGTCGCTAACACAACTTCCCCCTATTAGCAACGCAGGCGAAGCGATAAAAAAGTCGCGCTAAGCGCGAATATCGGTAGAATTTAACACCTGCTAAAAACATGACTTACCTGTTTGTTGAATGGGAGGTGGATTGTCAGGCTAAGTCCACCATGAGCGCTAATGCGTGAATATCGCTGGATTTCCAGCGATATTCACGCATTTCGCCGCTATCGCTGGATATTTTATCGCATTGGAGATAAACGTTGCTAATAGCGTGTTATTTCCACAATAATATCCAGCGATAGGCGGCGATAAAAAAAAGACGCGGTTTGCGATAATTATCGCAAGTTGTTGCTAATATCCCCCCATGTATTCCCACCTGCAACCTCGCTCCCACCTCCCTCAAGTTGAATCTTATGATATGTTGGTGGTCGCTCGGACATTAATATATCTAAAAGACTGGCTTAGTTTCACTATCATTGTTTACATCTTTCTCTCCAGATTCTCTTCTTTTCTACTTCTTTCTCTTTTCGGTCCCTTTTTCCACTTCTCCGCTTTGCAATAATGGGCATAATTGCGCTCCTTATATCATGTCAGTTCTCCACCCTTTCTGATCTGCATCCCACCTCGCATCTTTATAAGTACGCACTGCCTTTTTCACTCGTCCCTGATTTCTCTCTTTTCTCTGGCATGAGCTGCATGCTCCCAAGCTTTAAGGGCTTCAAATTGTGTGGGTCTAGATTGTGGTTTCATGTCATATAAATTTCTCCACAAATTTTCAATAATTATCAAATTAAATGTACCATAATGCAAAACACCAGTGCACCTTCTTTCTAAGTGATCATATGCCATTGTTTGAGCCAAATACATGTGTGTAACCCTACATTTTATTGCCATATAATGATCTGCAGTGTAATTGAGTGGGGCGTCTTCCCCACCTCTAGGAGGTATCTGAACATCTCCTCTAAACAAATCTCATACAACTTTAAAACATTTCATTTTCAATTAGAATGTGTTAGTTTCAACTTAAAAATCAATATTTTACTTAAAAATCTCATTCCAAATCATCAACCAATAACTCGCAGCACCTCGTGACATAGACAGCCAATAAAAGCACGGCTTCACACCAACTGACCTATCCAAGCACGGCACAATGTGACAACAATCTCATTCCTCACAGCAGCTTACCCTCATTTATAATTTTCATGAACCCACTCTTTTCAGCAAGAAGCTTGCAAATAAATGCAATGCAATAGCAACAAATAACAATTGACTACTGTAATAAAGAATCAACAGAAATTAATCATACAAAAGTAACACATTCAAATGAAGCCTCATCCTGCGGGGAATCACACTGATCACTGCAGCTTTCCTCTGCACACAAGGTCTGCCACACTAATCATACCTCACTTTTACACAAAAGATAAACGTCCTTATCTCAATTGAGCTGTGGACTACATCTCACAACAAACCCTACAAAACCTCAGCAGACAATTCAATTACAGTGTCCTCTAAACTTTTTAATACCATCCCGGGATCTTAGGCCACGTCGGACCCGATTACAATTTCTCCACAATAAGCGCTACACTCACACCATTAAATTACCACATCATATCACACAATCTCCATGAGACACCACAAAATTGCCACAAATACTGCAGGCTAAGCATAAACCATTTAGGCACAACCCTATTAATACTCACTCTTCCGCAGTTACAACTTGCTCTTGAACCACTGGAACATCACCTACACCGACTCTTCAATTCGAAATATAGGCATTAGGGACTGAGATTAGATCTGGACTAATTCTAAAAGAGTAGTTTTCTAACCCCTCTACTTCAGGTATAAACCGTCCTTGACAGGTTACCATCTAAGAATACTCTGTTATTTCTTCCAATTCGACTCTGGTCAATGGACCTTTTTTAGTAGCCTAGGAGGACAAGGGGTGATCAACAATTTATATCTCAATGTACAGTGTGATCATTAGGACTACACAATAAAAGTCTGAGTCAGTAACTTGAAGTTAAAAGATTTATTACGAACTGAAAGCCAGACTAATATAAATCAATCACAAAAACATACTGTAAAAATACAGGATTATTAGAGGAAGACCAAAGCAGCCTATAATATTGGTCTTCAACAGCACAGAGCATATAAGGATCTCTGTTGCAGCAATGCAAGATATAAAAAAAAGAATTTGATGAGTAGGCAAATGGTTTTGAGCCTTCACCCCATGCCTGGAAATGATTTGCAACATCTACTAAACCCTACACTAAACTAAGGATAGGGAAAATCCTGTTGAATCTCACCACCATGGTGCTCACCACTCCTAATGCACTGCACTGATGTTCTGAAGACCAGTTGTGTCAACGTAGAAGGGATCAACCTCAGCACCCTACTGAGTGCCTGCCCCAGGCCAAGCACACTGTACAGCTATAGCTCCCCATAAGACTAATGCAAGGATGCCTCTAGGTAATACCACCATCAAAAAGAACATCTGCAGCAGACAATTGAGTGCTTGTCCCTAGCCGCACCCTGCTGTGGACATGGAACAAAACTCACTGGGTGCTGTTTGTTACAGTGGCACAACTTTTCCTAATAAGTATCAGTCATGCCTGAACTGGCTGGGTTGCTCCTGTAGCTTATGCCATGCATCTCACCTTTCCACTGACCTGGCCATGTTCCAGAATGCTGTGACACAGTCAGGCAGTAATGCAATGGTACTTGTTCCAAGTGCCACCAGTCCTGAATTCTAAGAGTACAGGTCTGTTATCACTGACCGTGGGAGGGTACCATTGAACACTGCCTGGAAACCTGTTTTGGAGCTGCCAGAAGATCACATATTTCTTGCTCTTGCTTCTTTCTTATGTGTTATTCTTTTTAGATCTATCCTGGAATAAAGGCATGCTTGAGCTCTTTAACAGAGACAGCGTGTTGAAAACGTCTGGGGTGGCTTTTGAACTATTTGATGCCATGAAGTCATCCAGATGGAGGGGTTGTAGAAAGTGGATTTTGAGAGAGTAGTAGTCCCAGGTTTCCCGAACAAAAGGTTTCCTACAAACTTTCCTCTTCTATTCTTAGTTTGAAAAATGAAATCCATCTAACACATTTAAATGCCATCCTTACACTTTTCACACTGACGTCGGGGTAGACTGTTCCTATTGCAACTGGGTCAAGACTGATTTGCATATGGTTGGGTCCATACTGAGATGACATGGTGTGCAAAATAACGAAGGAGTAGGATGGAGCCCGAGTAATTATCAGTGGCTGAGATTAATTCAAGCTTTCCACCCATCACTTTTTGTATGCCCAGATGTGGGACTCATACTCACTGTGCAACTGGAACCAAGCTAAACCCAACTGGTAGCCCCAAATCAGAACAAAGCCATTCTTGGGTTGCTTTTATTTTTCACTCAGCAAGGACCTGGCTTGGCAGTACGGGCTTGACTATTCCTATTGGAGCAGCATCAATACTGATTTGCATATGACTGGATCCAGGCTGAGATGGCATGGTTGGAAAAATAACAATGATTTAGTATGCAGCTTTAAGTAATTACGAGTGTCTGAGATTAAATCAAGTATTCCACCCGTCACTTTTTTATACTCCAGTGTGATGCCCTAAGTGTGATGGGTAGGTCCAGATGTGGGGCCTGTGTTTACCATTTCACCGGAACGAAGCAACACCGACTGTCACCAAGCTTTAAACAGGATTAAAGCAGTCTTGGGTTGCTTGTGTTTCAGTTCAGGAAAGACCTGGCCTGCCGGTTTGGGCTGGACTGTTCCTATTGAATCTTGGTCAAGACACATTTGCATATTGTTGGTTCCAAATTTAGGTGGAATGTTATGCAAAATGCTGATGGACTTGGATGGAGCCCTAGTAACTTCCATTTGCTAAGATACATTTAAGTTTGCCACCAATCACTTTTTTGTATCTTAGGATTCTTTTCTGCAGCAGAATTTGGAGGTCAAAGGTGCAATGAATTTAATATTATTTCCCTATAGGGGGAAGAAAGGAAAGCAGGAAGAAAACTATTTTTCCATACTGCAATTAAAGTGATTTTTTTCCTCCAGTAAGTTATAATGTATATCTAAAATCATTGTCCAATGGATAGAGAATTAGTGATGGGTTCATAATGAAAGAAAGGGATTGCAGCACCACCCAGGATCACAAGACTGTCCTGGGCCTGCAGAACAAATCCACTGGACTTGAACAAGATGGGGAGGCTCAAAAATTGTGTTGAGGCAAGGCCACTCCATCTCCAAAGCTCAACAAGTGTTTGACCTTTAGAACACAACCCAGTATGCACGAAATAACAACCCAGAGCCCAAGGAGAAGTGAGACCTGCAATTTAGAGATTACCTTTTGTGAGGTTAAACATTGCCAGGAGTAGGTATCCCAGAGCGCTTCTGCCTTACCGTACGTGGGAGAACATTTTGTTAAGCCAGCATAATGATCGTAAAGGCTCTTTTGGAATTGGTAAATAAAAATGTAAACTTAAAGTTCACTTTGCAACAACAAGACCATATATGTGCAGTGATCTGCTCTCGAATTTGAAGAGTGTTACAGCAAACAAATGATGGACGGAATGCTGACAATGCAAACATTCTCCCCCAGTCAAAAGATCTGGGTTAAATCCATCGTTCTTTTGCCCACTGCGCCACCCCAGTTTGGACCCAGCCATATGCAAATCAGTCTTGACCCTGAGCCCCATGGGAACAGTCCAGACCGAACTGACATACCCTGGACCGGAAACAAGCATCCTGGGACCGGTTTCAGGGTATGTCACCCTTCCTCAGCCAGGCTAGCTTGAATCCAGTGGCACAGTGAGCAAGGGACCCACGTCTGGGCATACCCCTCCCATTTAGGGCGAAGAGTGTTACAGCAAACAAATAATGGACGGAATGCTGACAATGCAAACATTCTCCCCCAGTCAAAAGATCTGGGTTAAATCCATCGTTCTTTTGCCCACTGCGCCACCCCAGTTTGGACCCAGCCATATGCAAATCAGTCTTGACCCTGTGCCCCATGGGAACAGTCCAGACCGAACTGCCAGGCCAGGTCCTCCCTGGACCGGAAACAAGCATCCTGGGACTGGTTTCAGGGTATGTCACCCTTCTTCATCCAGGCTAGCTTGAATCCAGTGGCACAGTGAGCAAGGGACCCACGTCTGGGCATACCCCTCCCACTTAGGGCGAAAAGTGTTACAGCAAACAAATGATGGACGGAATGCTGACAATGCAAACATTCTCCCCAGTCAAAAGATCTGGGTTAAATCCATCGTTCTTTTGCCCACTACGCCACCCCAGTTTGGACCAAGCCATATGCAAATCAGTCTTGACCCTGTGCCCCATGGGAACAGTCCAGACAGAACTGCCAGGCCAGGTCCTCCCTGGACTGGAAACAAGCATCCTGGGACCGGTTTCAGGGTATGTCACCCTTCTTCAGCCAGGCTAGCTTGAATCCAGTGGCACAGTGAGCAAGGGACCCACGTCTGGGCCTACCCTCCCACTTAGGGCGAAAAGTGTTACAGCAAACAAATGATGGACGGAATGCTGACAATGCAAACATTCTCCCCCAGTCAAAAGATCTGGGTTAAATCCATCGTTCTTTTGCCCACTATGCCACCCCAGTTTGGACCCAGCCATATGCAAATCAGTCTTGACACTGTGCCCCATGGGAACAGTCCAGACCGAACTGCCAGGCCAGGCCCTCCCTGGACCGGAAACAAGCATCCTGGGACCGGTTTCAGGGTATGTCACCCTTCTTCAGCCAGGCTAGCTTGAATACAGTGGCACAGTGAGCAAGGGACCCACGTCTGGGCCTACCCCTCCCACTTATGGCGAAAAGTGTTACAGCAAACAAATGATGGACGGAATGCTGACAATGCAAACATTCTCCCCAGTCAAAAGATCTGGGCTAAATCCATCGTTCTTTTGCCCACTACGCCACCCCAGTTTGGACCCAGCCATATGCAAATCAGTCTTGACCCTGAGCCCCATGGGAACAGTCCAGACCGAACTGCCAGGCCAGGTCCTCCCTGGACCGGAAACAAGCATCCTGGGACAGGTTTCAGGGTATGTCACCCTTCCTCAGCCAGGCTAGCTTGAATCCAGTGGCGCAGTGAGCAAGGGACCCACGTCTGGGCATACCCCTCCCATTTAGGGCGAAGAGTGTTACAGCAAACAAATAATGGACGGAATGCTGACAATGTAAACATTCTCCCCCAGTCAAAAGATCTGGGTTAAATCCATCGTTCTTTTGCCCACTACGCCACCCCAGTTTGGACCCAGCCATATGCAAATCAGTCTTGACCCTGTGCCCCATGGGAACAGTCCAGACCGAACTGCCAGGCCAGGTCCTCCCTGGACCGGAAACAAGCATCCTGGGACCGGTTTCAGGGTATGTCACCCTTCTTCATCCAGGCTAGCTTGAATCCAGTGGCACAGTGAGCAAGGGACCCACGTCTGGGCATACCCTCCCACTTAGGGCGAAAAGTGTTACAGCAAACAAATGATGGACGGAATGCTGACAATGCAAACATTCTCCCCCAGTCAAAAGATCTGGGTTAAATCCATCGTTCTTTTGCCCACTACGCCACCCCAGTCATATGCAAATCAGTCTTGACCCTGTGCCCCATGGGAACAGTCCAGACCGAACTGCCAGGCCAGGTCCTCCCTGGACCAGAAACAAGCATCCTGGGACCGGTTTCAGGGTATGTCACCCTTCTTCAGCCAGGCTAGCTTGAATCCAGTGGCACAGTGAGCAAGTGACCCACGCCTGGGCATACCTCCCACTTAGGGCGAAAAGTGTTACAGCAAACAAATGATGGACGGAATGCTGACAATGCAAACATTCTCCCCCAGTCAAAAGATCTGGGTTAAATCCATCGTTCTTTTGCCCACTACGTCACCCCAGTTTGGACCCAGCCATATGCAAATCAGTCTTGACCCTGTGCCCCATGGGAACAGTCCAGACAGAACTGCCAGGCCAGGTCCTCCCTGGACCGGAAACAAGCATCCTGGGACCGGTTTCAGGATATGTCACCCTTCTTCAGCCAGGCTAGCTTGAATCCAGTGGCACAGTGAGCAAGGGACCCACGTCTGGGCATACCCCTCCCACTTAGGGCGAAAAGTGTTACAGCAAACAAATGATGGACGGAATGCTGACAATGCAAACATTCTCCCCCAGTCAAAAGATCTGTGTTAAATCTATCCTTCTTTTGCCCACTACGCCACCCCAGTTTGGACCCAGCCATATGCAAATCAGTCTTGACCCTGTGCCCCATGGGAACAGTCCAGACTGAACTGCCAGGCCAGGTCCTCCCTGGACCGGAAACAAGCATCCTGGGACCGGGTTTAGGGTATGTCACCCTTCTTCAGCCAGGCTTGTTTCCGGTCCAGGGAAGACATGGCTTGGCAGTTCGGGCTGGACTGTTCCCATGAGGCACAGGGTCAGACTGATTTGCATATGACCATGTCTGAACTGGGGTGGTGGAGTGAGCTAAAGAATGATGATGGATTAAACCCAGATCAGTTGACTGGGGGTGAGTGTTTGATTTGCTCTAACGCTCCGTCCATCATCCCCTTTGGTATCGCTTTGTTCGCCCTAAGTTGGCAGGGTATGCCCAGACGTGGGTCCCTTGCTCACTTTGCCACTGGATTCAAGATAGCCTGGCTGATGAGGATTTTGAACCCGAAACCGGTCCCAGGATGCTTGTTTCCGGTCCAGGGAAAACATGGCTTGGCAGTTAGGGCTGGACTGTTCCCATGAGGCACAGGGTCAGACTGATTTGCATATGACCATGTCTGAACTGGGGTGGTGGAGTGAGCTAAAGAATGATGATGGATTAAACCCAGATCAGTTGACTGGGGGTGAGTGTTTGATTTGCTCTAACGCTCCGTCCATCATCCCCTTTGGTATCGCTTTGTTCGCCCTAAGTTGGCAGGGTATGCCCAGACGTGGGTCCCTTGCTCACTTTGCCACTGGATTCAAGATAGCCTGGCTGATGAGGGTTTTGAACCCGAAACCGGTCCCAGGATGCTTGTTTCCGGTCCAGGGAAGACATGGCTTGGCAGTTAGGGCTGGACTGTTCCCATGAGGCACAGGGTCAGACTGATTTGCATATGACCATGTCTGAACTGGGGTGGTGGAGTGAGCTAAAGAATGATGATGGATTAAACCCAGATCAGTTGACTGGGGGTGAGTGTTTGATTTGCTCTAACGCTCCGTCCATCATCCCCTTTGGTATCGCTTTGTTCGCCCTAAGTTGGCAGGGTATGCCCAGACGTGGGTCCCTTGCTCACTTTGCCACTGGATTCAAGATAGCCTGGCTGATGAGGGTTTTGAACCCGAAACCGGTCCCAGGATGCTTGTTTCCGGTCCAGGGAAGACATGGCTTGGCAGTTAGGGCTGGACTGTTCCCATGAGGCACAGGGTCAGACTGATTTGCATATGACCATGTCTGAACTGGGGTGGTGGAGTGAGCTAAAGAATGATGATGGATTAAACCCAGATCAGTTGACTGGGGGTGAGTGTTTGATTTGCTCTAACGCTCCGTCCATCATCCCCTTTGGTATCGCTTTGTTCGCCCTAAGTTGGCAGGGTATGCCCAGACGTGGGTCCCTTGCTCACTTTGCCACTGGATTCAAGATAGCCTGGCTGATGAGGGTTTTGAACCCGAAACCGGTCCCAGGATGCTTGTTTCCGGTCCAGGGAAGACATGGCTTGGCAGTTAGGGCTGGACTGTTCCCATGAGGCACAGGGTCAGACTGATTTGCATATGACCATGTCTGAACTGGGGTGGTGGAGTGAGCTAAAGAATGATGATGGATTAAACCCAGATCAGTTGACTGGGGGTGAGTGTTTGATTTGCTCTAACGCTCCGTCCATCATCCCCTTTGGTATCGCTTTGTTCGCCCTAAGTTGGCAGGGTATGCCCAGACGTGGGTCCCTTGCTCACTTTGCCACTGGATTCAAGATAGCCTGGCTGATGAGGGTTTTGAACCCGAAACCGGTCCCAGGATGCTTGTTTCCGGTCCAGGGAAGACATGGCTTGGCAGTTAGGGCTGGACTGTTCCCATGAGGCACAGGGTCAGACTGATTTGCATATGACCATGTCTGAACTGGGGTGGTGGAGTGAGCTAAAGAATGATGATGGATTAAACCCAGATCAGTTGACTGGGGGTGAGTGTTTGATTTGCTCTAACGCTCCGTCCATCATCCCCTTTGGTATCGCTTTGTTCGCCCTAAGTTGGCAGGGTATGCCCAGACGTGGGTCCCTTGCTCACTTTGCCACTGGATTCAAGATAGCCTGGCTGATGAGGGTTTTGAACCCGAAACCGGTCCCAGGATGCTTGTTTCCGGTCCAGGGAAGACATGGCTTGGCAGTTAGGGCTGGACTGTTCCCATGAGGCACAGGGTCAGACTGATTTGCATATGACCATGTCTGAACTGGGGTGGTGGAGTGAGCTAAAGAATGATGATGGATTAAACCCAGATCAGTTGACTGGGGGTGAGTGTTTGATTTGCTCTAACGCTCCGTCCATCATCCCCTTTGGTATCGCTTTGTTCGCCCTAAGTTGGCAGGGTATGCCCAGACGTGGGTCCCTTGCTCACTTTGCCACTGGATTCAAGATAGCCTGGCTGATGAGGGTTTTGAACCCGAAACCGGTCCCAGGATGCTTGTTTCCGGTCCAGGGAAGACATGGCTTGGCAGTTAGGGCTGGACTGTTCCCATGAGGCACAGGGTCAGACTGATTTGCATATGACCATGTCTGAACTGGGGTGGTGGAGTGAGCTAAAGAATGATGATGGATTAAACCCAGATCAGTTGACTGGGGGTGAGTGTTTGATTTGCTCTAACGCTCCGTCCATCATCCCCTTTGGTATCGCTTTGTTCGCCCTAAGTTGGCAGGGTATGCCCAGACGTGGGTCCCTTGCTCACTTTGCCACTGGATTCAAGATAGCCTGGCTGATGAGGGTTTTGAACCCGAAACCGGTCCCAGGATGCTTGTTTCCGGTCCAGGGAAGACATGGCTTGGCAGTTAGGGCTGGACTGTTCCCATGAGGCACAGGGTCAGACTGATTTGCATATGACCATGTCTGAACTGGGGTGGTGGAGTGAGCTAAAGAATGATGATGGATTAAACCCAGATCAGTTGACTGGGGGTGAGTGTTTGATTTGCTCTAACGCTCCGTCCATCATCCCCTTTGGTATCGCTTTGTTCGCCCTAAGTTGGCAGGGTATGCCCAGACGTGGGTCCCTTGCTCACTTTGCCACTGGATTCAAGATAGCCTGGCTGATGAGGGTTTTGAACCCGAAACCGGTCCCAGGATGCTTGTTTCCGGTCCAGGGAAGACATGGCTTGGCAGTTAGGGCTGGACTGTTCCCATGAGGCACAGGGTCAGACTGATTTGCATATGACCATGTCTGAACTGGGGTGGTGGAGTGAGCTAAAGAATGATGATGGATTAAACCCAGATCAGTTGACTGGGGGTGAGTGTTTGATTTGCTCTAACGCTCCGTCCATCATCCCCTTTGGTATCGCTTTGTTCGCCCTAAGTTGGCAGGGTATGCCCAGACGTGGGTCCCTTGCTCACTTTGCCACTGGATTCAAGATAGCCTGGCTGATGAGGGTTTTGAACCCGAAACCGGTCCCAGGATGCTTGTTTCCGGTCCAGGGAAGACATGGCTTGGCAGTTAGGGCTGGACTGTTCCCATGAGGCACAGGGTCAGACTGATTTGCATATGACCATGTCTGAACTGGGGTGGTGGAGTGAGCTAAAGAATGATGATGGATTAAACCCAGATCAGTTGACTGGGGGTGAGTGTTTGATTTGCTCTAACGCTCCGTCCATCATCCCCTTTGGTATCGCTTTGTTCGCCCTAAGTTGGCAGGGTATGCCCAGACGTGGGTCCCTTGCTCACTTTGCCACTGGATTCAAGATAGCCTGGCTGATGAGGGTTTTGAACCCGAAACCGGTCCCAGGATGCTTGTTTCCGGTCCAGGGAAGACATGGCTTGGCAGTTAGGGCTGGACTGTTCCCATGAGGCACAGGGTCAGACTGATTTGCATATGACCATGTCTGAACTGGGGTGGTGGAGTGAGCTAAAGAATGATGATGGATTAAACCCAGATCAGTTGACTGGGGGTGAGTGTTTGATTTGCTCTAACGCTCCGTCCATCATCCCCTTTGGTATCGCTTTGTTCGCCCTAAGTTGGCAGGGTATGCCCAGACGTGGGTCCCTTGCTCACTTTGCCACTGGATTCAAGATAGCCTGGCTGATGAGGGTTTTGAACCCGAAACCGGTCCCAGGATGCTTGTTTCCGGTCCAGGGAAGACATGGCTTGGCAGTTAGGGCTGGACTGTTCCCATGAGGCACAGGGTCAGACTGATTTGCATATGACCATGTCTGAACTGGGGTGGTGGAGTGAGCTAAAGAATGATGATGGATTAAACCCAGATCAGTTGACTGGGGGTGAGTGTTTGATTTGCTCTAACGCTCCGTCCATCATCCCCTTTGGTATCGCTTTGTTCGCCCTAAGTTGGCAGGGTATGCCCAGACGTGGGTCCCTTGCTCACTTTGCCACTGGATTCAAGATAGCCTGGCTGATGAGGGTTTTGAACCCGAAACCGGTCCCAGGATGCTTGTTTCCGGTCCAGGGAAGACATGGCTTGGCAGTTAGGGCTGGACTGTTCCCATGAGGCACAGGGTCAGACTGATTTGCATATGACCATGTCTGAACTGGGGTGGTGGAGTGAGCTAAAGAATGATGATGGATTAAACCCAGATCAGTTGACTGGGGGTGAGTGTTTGATTTGCTCTAACGCTCCGTCCATCATCCCCTTTGGTATCGCTTTGTTCGCCCTAAGTTGGCAGGGTATGCCCAGACGTGGGTCCCTTGCTCACTTTGCCACTGGATTCAAGATAGCCTGGCTGATGAGGGTTTTGAACCCGAAACCGGTCCCAGGATGCTTGTTTCCGGTCCAGGGAAGACATGGCTTGGCAGTTAGGGCTGGACTGTTCCCATGAGGCACAGGGTCAGACTGATTTGCATATGACCATGTCTGAACTGGGGTGGTGGAGTGAGCTAAAGAATGATGATGGATTAAACCCAGATCAGTTGACTGGGGGTGAGTGTTTGATTTGCTCTAACGCTCCGTCCATCATCCCCTTTGGTATCGCTTTGTTCGCCCTAAGTTGGCAGGGTATGCCCAGACGTGGGTCCCTTGCTCACTTTGCCACTGGATTCAAGATAGCCTGGCTGATGAGGGTTTTGAACCCGAAACCGGTCCCAGGATGCTTGTTTCCGGTCCAGGGAAGACATGGCTTGGCAGTTAGGGCTGGACTGTTCCCATGAGGCACAGGGTCAGACTGATTTGCATATGACCATGTCTGAACTGGGGTGGTGGAGTGAGCTAAAGAATGATGATGGATTAAACCCAGATCAGTTGACTGGGGGTGAGTGTTTGATTTGCTCTAACGCTCCGTCCATCATCCCCTTTGGTATCGCTTTGTTCGCCCTAAGTTGGCAGGGTATGCCCAGACGTGGGTCCCTTGCTCACTTTGCCACTGGATTCAAGATAGCCTGGCTGATGAGGGTTTTGAACCCGAAACCGGTCCCAGGATGCTTGTTTCCGGTCCAGGGAAGACATGGCTTGGCAGTTAGGGCTGGACTGTTCCCATGAGGCACAGGGTCAGACTGATTTGCATATGACCATGTCTGAACTGGGGTGGTGGAGTGAGCTAAAGAATGATGATGGATTAAACCCAGATCAGTTGACTGGGGGTGAGTGTTTGATTTGCTCTAACGCTCCGTCCATCATCCCCTTTGGTATCGCTTTGTTCGCCCTAAGTTGGCAGGGTATGCCCAGACGTGGGTCCCTTGCTCACTTTGCCACTGGATTCAAGATAGCCTGGCTGATGAGGGTTTTGAACCCGAAACCGGTCCCAGGATGCTTGTTTCCGGTCCAGGGAAGACATGGCTTGGCAGTTAGGGCTGGACTGTTCCCATGAGGCACAGGGTCAGACTGATTTGCATATGACCATGTCTGAACTGGGGTGGTGGAGTGAGCTAAAGAATGATGATGGATTAAACCCAGATCAGTTGACTGGGGGTGAGTGTTTGATTTGCTCTAACGCTCCGTCCATCATCCCCTTTGGTATCGCATTGTTCGCCCTAAGTTGGCAGGGTATGCCCAGACGTGGGTCCCTTGCTCACTTTGCCACTGGATTCAAGATAGCCTGGCTGATGAGGGTTTTGAACCCGAAACCGGTCCCAGGATGCTTGTTTCCGGTCCAGGGAAGACATGGCTTGGCAGTTAGGGCTGGACTGTTCCCATGAGGCACAGGGTCAGACTGATTTGCATATGACCATGTCTGAACTGGGGTGGTGGAGTGAGCTAAAGAATGATGATGGATTAAACCCAGATCAGTTGACTGGGGGTGAGTGTTTGATTTGCTCTAACGCTCCGTCCATCATCCCCTTTGGTATCGCTTTGTTCGCCCTAAGTTGGCAGGGTATGCCCAGACGTGGGTCCCTTGCTCACTTTGCCACTGGATTCAAGATAGCCTGGCTGATGAGGGTTTTGAACCCGAAACCGGTCCCAGGATGCTTGTTTCCGGTCCAGGGAAGACATGGCTTGGCAGTTAGGGCTGGACTGTTCCCATGAGGCACAGGGTCAGACTGATTTGCATATGACCATGTCTGAACTGGGGTGGTGGAGTGAGCTAAAGAATGATGATGGATTAAACCCAGATCAGTTGACTGGGGGTGAGTGTTTGATTTGCTCTAACGCTCCGTCCATCATCCCCTTTGGTATCGCTTTGTTCGCCCTAAGTTGGCAGGGTATGCCCAGACGTGGGTCCCTTGCTCACTTTGCCACTGGATTCAAGATAGCCTGGCTGATGAGGGTTTTGAACCCGAAACCGGTCCCAGGATGCTTGTTTCCGGTCCAGGGAAGACATGGCTTGGCAGTTAGGGCTGGACTGTTCCCATGAGGCACAGGGTCAGACTGATTTGCATATGACCATGTCTGAACTGGGGTGGTGGAGTGAGCTAAAGAATGATGATGGATTAAACCCAGATCAGTTGACTGGGGGTGAGTGTTTGATTTGCTCTAACGCTCCGTCCATCATCCCCTTTGGTATCGCTTTGTTCGCCCTAAGTTGGCAGGGTATGCCCAGACGTGGGTCCCTTGCTCACTTTGCCACTGGATTCAAGATAGCCTGGCTGATGAGGGTTTTGAACCCGAAACCGGTCCCAGGATGCTTGTTTCCGGTCCAGGGAAGACATGGCTTGGCAGTTAGGGCTGGACTGTTCCCATGAGGCACAGGGTCAGACTGATTTGCATATGACCATGTCTGAACTGGGGTGGTGGAGTGAGCTAAAGAATGATGATGGATTAAACCCAGATCAGTTGACTGGGGGTGAGTGTTTGATTTGCTCTAACGCTCCGTCCATCATCCCCTTTGGTATCGCTTTGTTCGCCCTAAGTTGGCAGGGTATGCCCAGACGTGGGTCCCTTGCTCACTTTGCCACTGGATTCAAGATAGCCTGGCTGATGAGGGTTTTGAACCCGAAACCGGTCCCAGGATGCTTGTTTCCGGTCCAGGGAAGACATGGCTTGGCAGTTAGGGCTGGACTGTTCCCATGAGGCACAGGGTCAGACTGATTTGCATATGACCATGTCTGAACTGGGGTGGTGGAGTGAGCTAAAGAATGATGATGGATTAAACCCAGATCAGTTGACTGGGGGTGAGTGTTTGATTTGCTCTAACGCTCCGTCCATCATCCCCTTTGGTATCGCTTTGTTCGCCCTAAGTTGGCAGGGTATGCCCAGACGTGGGTCCCTTGCTCACTTTGCCACTGGATTCAAGATAGCCTGGCTGATGAGGGTTTTGAACCCGAAACCGGTCCCAGGATGCTTGTTTCCGGTCCAGGGAAGACATGGCTTGGCAGTTAGGGCTGGACTGTTCCCATGAGGCACAGGGTCAGACTGATTTGCATATGACCATGTCTGAACTGGGGTGGTGGAGTGAGCTAAAGAATGATGATGGATTAAACCCAGATCAGTTGACTGGGGGTGAGTGTTTGATTTGCTCTAACGCTCCGTCCATCATCCCCTTTGGTATCGCTTTGTTCGCCCTAAGTTGGCAGGGTATGCCCAGACGTGGGTCCCTTGCTCACTTTGCCACTGGATTCAAGATAGCCTGGCTGATGAGGGTTTTGAACCCGAAACCGGTCCCAGGATGCTTGTTTCCGGTCCAGGGAAGACATGGCTTGGCAGTTAGGGCTGGACTGTTCCCATGAGGCACAGGGTCAGACTGATTTGCATATGACCATGTCTGAACTGGGGTGGTGGAGTGAGCTAAAGAATGATGATGGATTAAACCCAGATCAGTTGACTGGGGGTGAGTGTTTGATTTGCTCTAACGCTCCGTCCATCATCCCCTTTGGTATCGCTTTGTTCGCCCTAAGTTGGCAGGGTATGCCCAGACGTGGGTCCCTTGCTCACTTTGCCACTGGATTCAAGATAGCCTGGCTGATGAGGGTTTTGAACCCGAAACCGGTCCCAGGATGCTTGTTTCCGGTCCAGGGAAGACATGGCTTGGCAGTTAGGGCTGGACTGTTCCCATGAGGCACAGGGTCAGACTGATTTGCATATGACCATGTCTGAACTGGGGTGGTGGAGTGAGCTAAAGAATGATGATGGATTAAACCCAGATCAGTTGACTGGGGGTGAGTGTTTGATTTGCTCTAACGCTCCGTCCATCATCCCCTTTGGTATCGCTTTGTTCGCCCTAAGTTGGCAGGGTATGCCCAGACGTGGGTCCCTTGCTCACTTTGCCACTGGATTCAAGATAGCCTGGCTGATGAGGGTTTTGAACCCGAAACCGGTCCCAGGATGCTTGTTTCCGGTCCAGGGAAGACATGGCTTGGCAGTTAGGGCTGGACTGTTCCCATGAGGCACAGGGTCAGACTGATTTGCATATGACCATGTCTGAACTGGGGTGGTGGAGTGAGCTAAAGAATGATGATGGATTAAACCCAGATCAGTTGACTGGGGGTGAGTGTTTGATTTGCTCTAACGCTCCGTCCATCATCCCCTTTGGTATCGCTTTGTTCGCCCTAAGTTGGCAGGGTATGCCCAGACGTGGGTCCCTTGCTCACTTTGCCACTGGATTCAAGATAGCCTGGCTGATGAGGGTTTTGAACCCGAAACCGGTCCCAGGATGCTTGTTTCCGGTCCAGGGAAGACATGGCTTGGCAGTTAGGGCTGGACTGTTCCCATGAGGCACAGGGTCAGACTGATTTGCATATGACCATGTCTGAACTGGGGTGGTGGAGTGAGCTAAAGAATGATGATGGATTAAACCCAGATCAGTTGACTGGGGGTGAGTGTTTGATTTGCTCTAACGCTCCGTCCATCATCCCCTTTGGTATCGCTTTGTTCGCCCTAAGTTGGCAGGGTATGCCCAGACGTGGGTCCCTTGCTCACTTTGCCACTGGATTCAAGATAGCCTGGCTGATGAGGGTTTTGAACCCGAAACCGGTCCCAGGATGCTTGTTTCCGGTCCAGGGAAGACATGGCTTGGCAGTTAGGGCTGGACTGTTCCCATGAGGCACAGGGTCAGACTGATTTGCATATGACCATGTCTGAACTGGGGTGGTGGAGTGAGCTAAAGAATGATGATGGATTAAACCCAGATCAGTTGACTGGGGGTGAGTGTTTGATTTGCTCTAACGCTCCGTCCATCATCCCCTTTGGTATCGCTTTGTTCGCCCTAAGTTGGCAGGGTATGCCCAGACGTGGGTCCCTTGCTCACTTTGCCACTGGATTCAAGATAGCCTGGCTGATGAGGGTTTTGAACCCGAAACCGGTCCCAGGATGCTTGTTTCCGGTCCAGGGAAGACATGGCTTGGCAGTTAGGGCTGGACTGTTCCCATGAGGCACAGGGTCAGACTGATTTGCATATGACCATGTCTGAACTGGGGTGGTGGAGTGAGCTAAAGAATGATGATGGATTAAACCCAGATCAGTTGACTGGGGGTGAGTGTTTGATTTGCTCTAACGCTCCGTCCATCATCCCCTTTGGTATCGCTTTGTTCGCCCTAAGTTGGCAGGGTATGCCCAGACGTGGGTCCCTTGCTCACTTTGCCACTGGATTCAAGATAGCCTGGCTGATGAGGGTTTTGAACCCGAAACCGGTCCCAGGATGCTTGTTTCCGGTCCAGGGAAGACATGGCTTGGCAGTTAGGGCTGGACTGTTCCCATGAGGCACAGGGTCAGACTGATTTGCATATGACCATGTCTGAACTGGGGTGGTGGAGTGAGCTAAAGAATGATGATGGATTAAACCCAGATCAGTTGACTGGGGGTGAGTGTTTGATTTGCTCTAACGCTCCGTCCATCATCCCCTTTGGTATCGCTTTGTTCGCCCTAAGTTGGCAGGGTATGCCCAGACGTGGGTCCCTTGCTCACTTTGCCACTGGATTCAAGATAGCCTGGCTGATGAGGGTTTTGAACCCGAAACCGGTCCCAGGATGCTTGTTTCCGGTCCAGGGAAGACATGGCTTGGCAGTTAGGGCTGGACTGTTCCCATGAGGCACAGGGTCAGACTGATTTGCATATGACCATGTCTGAACTGGGGTGGTGGAGTGAGCTAAAGAATGATGATGGATTAAACCCAGATCAGTTGACTGGGGGTGAGTGTTTGATTTGCTCTAACGCTCCGTCCATCATCCCCTTTGGTATCGCATTGTTCGCCCTAAGTTGGCAGGGTATGCCCAGACGTGGGTCCCTTGCTCACTTTGCCACTGGATTCAAGATAGCCTGGCTGATGAGGGTTTTGAACCCGAAACCGGTCCCAGGATGCTTGTTTCCGGTCCAGGGAAGACATGGCTTGGCAGTTAGGGCTGGACTGTTCCCATGAGGCACAGGGTCAGACTGATTTGCATATGACCATGTCTGAACTGGGGTGGTGGAGTGAGCTAAAGAATGATGATGGATTAAACCCAGATCAGTTGACTGGGGGTGAGTGTTTGATTTGCTCTAACGCTCCGTCCATCATCCCCTTTGGTATCGCTTTGTTCGCCCTAAGTTGGCAGGGTATGCCCAGACGTGGGTCCCTTGCTCACTTTGCCACTGGATTCAAGATAGCCTGGCTGATGAGGGTTTTGAACCCGAAACCGGTCCCAGGATGCTTGTTTCCGGTCCAGGGAAGACATGGCTTGGCAGTTAGGGCTGGACTGTTCCCATGAGGCACAGGGTCAGACTGATTTGCATATGACCATGTCTGAACTGGGGTGGTGGAGTGAGCTAAAGAATGATGATGGATTAAACCCAGATCAGTTGACTGGGGGTGAGTGTTTGATTTGCTCTAACGCTCCGTCCATCATCCCCTTTGGTATCGCTTTGTTCGCCCTAAGTTGGCAGGGTATGCCCAGACGTGGGTCCCTTGCTCACTTTGCCACTGGATTCAAGATAGCCTGGCTGATGAGGGTTTTGAACCCGAAACCGGTCCCAGGATGCTTGTTTCCGGTCCAGGGAAGACATGGCTTGGCAGTTAGGGCTGGACTGTTCCCATGAGGCACAGGGTCAGACTGATTTGCATATGACCATGTCTGAACTGGGGTGGTGGAGTGAGCTACAAAATGATGAAAGATTAAACCCAGATCAGTTGACTGGGGGTGAGTGTTTAATTTGCTCTAACGCTCCGTCCATCATCCCCTTTGGTATTGCTCGAATTTGAAGAGGGCAGGGTTTATTTCAATTTTTTGAGGGTACAGAAATTATTTTTTGGGAGAGACTCCTACCTTTTTGAACAAATATAGAAAATAGCTTAAAAAAGGGCTAAAATTAGGCAAAGTTCTTCTTGAAATGCCAA
Organism: Calotriton arnoldi; assembly: GCA_963921515.1. Classification (NCBI taxonomy): domain Eukaryota; kingdom Metazoa; phylum Chordata; class Amphibia; order Caudata; family Salamandridae; genus Calotriton; species Calotriton arnoldi. The sequence continues at coordinate 1,839,946 of CAWUFW010002709.1, forward strand.
CGAGTTGTGTTTTGCCTGAGAGATCTAGACAGATAACTGGATTTGTCCAACATTCAGACAGACCAAAATGTTGAGGCACTACAAAGTATGGCGACTTGCATTGCTGAAGCATATGTAGCATGTGTTCTCTTTGTATTACTGAAATCATGAAAGCATCCACCTCTTCATTAGTACAATCAATCAGTTATCCCTTGACACAAAAATACTTATTTAACCATTCATGTTTCTGAGTCATCTATTTATGCTCCATTCTCAAGCGACGCATTGCCCATCCGCATTGCCACAGCCACAAACTTCCAAATCAGTAAAGAAGTACTTAGACTTACACTCAAATTGTTCCCCCAATAATGATCGAACAGTGAGGAACAGGAAGTCAGAACGGGATCTGATTGGACATGAGGCCCACAGCCATTATTAGGCCTGCAGGATTCCGCCAGCCGAAGCCTATTTTGTACCTTACCTTTCAATGTGTACTAAACAAAGCTGTATATGAAAGCTTTAATTATCGAAAATATTTACATTATATCCAACATTCTGAAGTCAGGCTCAGAGCTGGCTTCTAGCAAAATCGAGATGTGCACGCATGCGTGAAACTTCAGATCTCGAAGTTCTACTGTTTTTCCCATCCAGAATCTCTAAAAGTTCGTACTGGCCCTCGTGCGATGAAAAATGTCCCACAAATCATCACCAAGAAGCGCAAACTGCAGCGAAAGATCAACTTTCACAAACAAAACCTATTAAGCCACATCTACTAAGTTAGCGCTTTGCAACAAATTCGGGGGCATATTAGCAAGACCGGCGATAAAATTATCGCCGTTTTAGCGGCAGGAAACTGCCGCTAAAACGGCGATAATGGGCTTGCTAATATGCGTTATAGAATTCCAATAGAAGCCCAGGTTAGATGTGCAGGACATCTAACCTGGGCTTCTATTGGAATTCCATAACGCATATTAGCAAGCCCATTATCGCCGCTTTAGCGGCAGTTTCCTGCCGCTAAAACGGCGATAATTTTAACGCCGTTCTTGCTAATATGCCCCTCGGTTCCTAAGTAAGGCCAGATACAAGCAAGTGTTAAGCTGTATATCGTCCGATATTCTTACAAATAGCACCTGTTCTGTTGTCTACACCTAGGGTTTTGTACTGAAGTGTGAGCTTTAGCTCAAATGCTAGGCTAGACACAGCAGGCTCAACTTTATTAAACAGGGCCAGGCTTAGCATCTCGCAGTACAACCAGATTTAGCACAAGCCCCTCCGATGATGGAATTAGCAGGTGACTCATGCTAAGGTGCAGATTTAAGAAAATGTTATTCAGCGCAGTGCAGAAGGGCACCTTGCTGCACTGCCATGCGTGACAGGGAGAGGGCAGGAATGTGCCTTATTTAACATTTTATGGTGCATTCTTTCCTCTCCTTGAACTGCCGCACTATGTGCTGCCTAGCGTCAACATAGGTACCTTGCACAATGGTAGGATTGTTTTTACGTCTTCATGCACAAAAACAATCCTCTGAGGCCTTTTCCTCTTTGCAGAAGGAAACAGAAAAAGACAAGGAGAAATAAACATATTTCTCCTCGCTACGCCTCACCTGGGAAGGCATAGCATTTTGATGCATTCCCAGATCCACCTCTCATGGTAAATCTGGAAATGCGCTAGCAACCATGGGTGGGTGTGTGGAAACACCCACACCCCACCCATGGAATGCCTTGCTGGGGCAGAGTAACGCAAGGCAGCAACCTGCACTGCCTAGCATTATTCCAGATTTACCAAGCCACGGAAGGTCACGCCAGGTGGTCAGTCTTGCGTGGCTTGGTAAATCTCATTCTAGGTTTTGCAGCACTCTGCGTCTACTTATGTGGCACAAGGTTGATGCAAAACATTTGATAAATATGCCCCTAAATCTGGTGTTGCTCTGTTTTTTGCCTTTTGCACAAGGCAAGGCTGCAATCTTTTCATGCAATAATTCCTAACATGAAAGTCAATAATTCTGTGTCTAAAATTCATCTTCTAGAGTTACAGTATCCATGAACACCCTCATTAGAATAACTTTCCTGAAAGTGTATTGGAAACTAAAGGAGAACTCAAAACTAAGAAAAGTCTGAAGACCCACATTTTACAAAGGGATGTTACTCAAACTTTATAGTGCTTTCCCAAATCCAAGTAGATTTACACCCTCCTCTTTTGCAAATAACTAGAACCCTACTTTGTCATTTGTAGTTTGGTAATCGAGTCTGCCTCAGTGACAAGAAACATACTATAGAACTTTAGTTATAACCATATAGAATACAGCCATTTCGCACCACATTTTAAAAGCCTGTGTTGTTTCTAAAGATAGGCTTTTCCTTCGGCGACAAAAATGTGTAGGTGACATCTGCTGGCAAAATATGTTACTAAGCGCACCAGAAATACATGGCTTCCTTGCGCAAGACATCAGTGTCAATTTGACCCTGTTCTAAGTGTTTTCAATTTTGATTTGATAGGAGTTCCCAATTCCCAGTCTGTTCTTACATGAGCATATTTCTGATATTGCTGACATACTATGAAATTCTTGACATTGACAGAGTGGCTCAAATGCACTGAGAGTGGAAATCGATTTTAGCTCTAGAGTACAGTGTGTTTCTGTGACCAGTCATTTATTCTACAAGGGTGACATGTTAACTTGTTTTTGCAGCTCCTTAGTGTCTGCAAACCACATCACCTTTAAAGTTTAGCAACTGGATTCGGAACGTGTCTTTGCTAGAGCGGTTTGAGCAACGGGATGGATAACCAGTGCTTTCTCATCAGTGGATGTTTGTCACACATGAAAGTTGTTTTTCTTCAGCTTTATAAAAATACAAATATGTATGCATGTATACAGTGCTGTACAGGATCAAAGGCAAAGACACAGTCAGTGAGTGACTAGAGATGAAGCTGGTTCTGAGAGTAGAGTTGGACTATTACTTCATAGTGATGTAATTCTTTTAAGAGGTGCATCTTCAGCTCTTTCCTAAATTATAGCAGTGTTAGGGGAAGTCTGGGTGGCAAAAGGGAAGTTACCCCAGAAACAGGGGGCATAAATGGAGCAAGTATGTAGTCATGTTTTTATCTTTTTGCATATCATTTTCTCTAGTCAAATGGTCTTCTGGCTGTGGGTGTGTTGTGAGCCACTGGAGCTGATGAGCTTGACAGCTAGATAGACAGGAGTGCCAGACGCAGGGGCTTTGTACATAATGAATGTGTCTTTTTAATGCAAATAAGGTTGCTGTTTCTCAAATTGTAGTAATCCATTGACTATCTTGTGGTCAGGGCAATATTATGAATGAGGGTCTTAAAATTTAGGGGGGCATTTATTATTATTTCACGCGGCGCAGCAAGCGAACTTGCTTTGCTCTGTTGCCAGAAAGGGAGAGAGCAGAAGTGCCCTATATTTGCAAAGAGATGGAGTACGTCTGCTTTCACCTTAGTGCTGGTGCACTGTGTGCTGCATAGAGCCAAAGCAGGCACCTTGCACCATTGTCTAAGGGTGTCTGTGTTATGGGCAGGATTGTTTTTTGTGAAAGAACGGAAAGAATTAAAGGCATATTCCTCTTTTTATGTGTGCTATGGAAAGAGGAAGCAACCAGGAGAAATGAAGATATGTCTCCTCATTATGCCTCAGTTGGGTAGGCGCACCATTCTGGCGCAAACCCAGGTTTTTAAGTGTTTGTAAATCTGGGTTTCAATCAAAATACATGGGTGGATGCATGGCAATGTTCATGCTCTACCCATGTTGTAGCGTCTTCCCAGCAGGGGTACCGGTCAATGACTACACCACACACGGAGCTTAGTAATGCATGTCTTTATTTGTCTGCGTGTAACTACTAAGTCAACATTCTAAAGCAGCCTTCACTGCAATACTTTCTATTCATTATGTCATAGCTATACGGAGTTCCTCAGGAACCAAAAGGGTTCAGTCATTGTTAATTCGCAATACACTACATCTCCCCCTCTGTTAAATGAAAACTTATCACTTTTACAAAAAGATACACACATGTATACATTTAAATCTCTTCAATAAATCTCTTTGGTGCTGTAATGGTTCACACCTGACCATGTTGTGTGAAGTTGAGACAGGCCACCATCATGATCCAAGATCTGCTTGGATGGTGAAAAGGTGGCAACAGACACTGGTGTTTCAGAATCAGTCTGTCTTTCACCATGGAGATCTGGTGAACTATGAATAAAACAATGAAAGTGAGAAGAATCTCTGGTAATAGACTTCCCAGGACGCTGGGCTGTCACCATGTGTCCTTTGGTCCATACTATTTCAAAAGGTTCTGCATCAAAGGGAGCATCAAATTTTCTTTTCTGTATCTGCCAGACGGCACTCTGTCTCCTCTCTGGAAAATTATGGGGCATATTATCAAGGGCTTTATCGCCGCTTTAGCGGCACTTTTTGCCGCTAAAGCGGCGATAATTTTATCGCCCTATTAGCAAGCTGTCGCTAACAGGCGTTAGCGACAGCTTTCAGGCGTTAGAGGCCGCGTTTACCATCGCCTTGCATGTCAGCGATAATTATCGCTAATGACATGCAAGGAAGGCGTTCCCTACTAAAAGCGACTGAAAACAGTCGCTAATCCCACTACCCCCTATTAGCAAGGCAGGCGAAGCGATATAATAATTCGCGCTAAGCGCGTTTATCGCTAGATTCTAACACCTGCTAGTGAGGACGACTTACCTGTTCAAAGTATAGGAGGTGGATTCTAATGCTGAATCCACCTTAGCGTTAATGCGAGAATATCGCTGGTTTTCCAGCGATATTCTCGCTTTTTACCGCTATTGCTGGAAATAATATCGCTATGGAGATAAACCTTACTAATAGGGTGTTATCTCAGCGATATTTTCCAGCGATAGGCGGCGTTAACCAAAGTCACGCTAAGCGCGGTTAGCGATAAATATCGCTATTCCTTGATAATATGCCCCTATGTTTTTCACACGTCGTATTCGGTTAGCATATGTTTTCATCTTTTATTTCTGACCCATGTCCCTCGTACAAATGGCATTCTCATCTCTTTCTCTCTGATTGGTCCCCTAGGGTATGTTGGTTATCATTGCTCTCCAGAAAATCAATGTTTGCCAGACTTTCACTGGTGGTCGAGTGAGGTGCTGAATGGTAAGCTCACAATGCAGAGTTTAACACAGTTTGTAAATTGAGCTTTTCATGTGTAGCATGCTGCCACACTTTTTTTGGCGCACTCAAAAGCCTCTCAACCAGTCCGTTGGCCTGTGGCAACAGAGGAATGCTCTTTTGATGCTTTATACTCAGATGCTCTTAAAAGTATTCGAATTCCCAACTATTAAAAGGTAGGCTATTGTCAGATTTTAGTATGGCTGGAATATCCCATGTCGCAAAGATGCCATCCAGTCTCTCAATGACTCGTTTTTGAATGATGGATGAGAGATCCTCAATCAATAGAAATCGTAAATATTCATCCACAATCACCAACAGGTGATGTCCGCTGTAGAGGGGAGCGAAAAAGTCAATGGCTATTCTCTCCCAGGCATCCTTTGGGAGTTCTGACATGTTTAGGGTGTGTGGAGAAACTTCAGTAGATAGGCAATTGCATAGATGAAAGGCCTTTAATTCCTTCTCAACTCGCTCGTCGAGATATGGAAACCAGACTTGGTCTCGGAGAGGTCGTTTTGTGGCAACAATTCCCCTACGTCCTTCATGGGCCACTTTAATGATTTTCTGCCGCAGACTCTCCGGGATCAGGATTCTTGACCCTCGCAATATAACTCTCTCTTGAGTTATGGACAGTTCATCTTTGACATTTCTGTATTTATGATATTCACTCTTGCTGGTGAGAGGTCGATTGTGCTGGTTCCATGGCTGATATGTAATTATATCTTTCAACTTCAGCATTTCACTGTCGTGGCTTGTGGCAGTGATAATCTGGGCTTATGAAATGGCAGCTGGTGTGTTTGATTTTACGATGAAGGTGATATAAGCTTCAGCTGACATAGATGGAGTGCCATTACCTTGAATGGCACTCCAACCAAGTGAATGGAAAAGTAGTCAGCAGGGTTCTGATCCTTTCCTGGATGATGCATCATGTTATAATTGACTGTTGTAGTTGTAATCCTCATCATTCAGTGTGAGGAGGCATCTTGGCATTTGGATTGCTAAATATTGTTAGTGAAGCTTGATGATCTGTCACCAGTGTAAAAGACTTTCCATACAGCAATACATGGAAGTGTTCACATGCCCACACCACGGCTAAACTTTCTTTCTCATCTAAAACATAACTTCTTTTTACGTGTAGACATCACCTTGTGTCCTTCAGTCTTTTGCTTTGACTTGCTTTTTACACTCATGACTGATTCATTGTGGGCACTTCCGGCCTCCATGTCAGCAGCTTGTCGATCAGCACGCTCTTAAGTTCTAGCAGACATCAACATTGATTCTAGATTCAAAGTTTCTTTCACCATTCACCATCTGAATGAATTGGACAAGCATCCATCAATGACCCCAAGACGTATAGCCTCTTCATCATTAAATTAATTTAACTTACAGTGTGTGATGAGTGTGTCAAGTCTCTCTACAAATTCTTCAATGGTTTTGCCAACTTTCTGTCATTCTTAACTGAAAATATATCTTTCATAGTCAATATTGGATTGAATTTGAGATTTAAGTTTTTTTTAACCTGACAGTATGTGATTTCTTCATCAGTTTGTGGCATTTTCTTTATTACTTCCTTTACACCATCATCAGCAAGGTATTTGAGGTATTTGATAACCTTTTTGTGATCAGACTCTCCAATTGCATTGATGAAATCATCAAATGTCTCTATCCTTGCAGTCCATCTATCACCAATATTTAGCTTTTTGGTGGTATCGAATGGTGGTGATGGCTTCAGGAAAGCGGCAGCGTTGTAGACCAGTGTGTAACTTACTGACACTGCATGTGGAACTCTGTGGCTTGGTTCAAGTGATTCAACAGTGAAGCCTTGCAACGTACTGGCCTCCGGATCATCTTTATTGATAGCTAGAAGCGTGACTTCCTTCTCTGCCAGATGAAACATTTCACCGTTCCAAAGCTATTCGGAGACTGTGGTGATGGTCGTGCACTTGTCAAACATAACCCCATGCGCTGAAGTCATACTGGCTCACTTTACTCAGGTTCTGTTGAATTAATAATGATTTTATCTTAAGGTGTCTCTTTGCGCGTTCTTTGTCTTCATCACTTTCTAATTGTAACGTTATCTTGCAGGTTGTCTGTCGCTTTGTACTTTTCTTTACTTCTGGTTGATCTCTGCTTTATAGCACTTGCAGTTGCAGCATTATTACTCCGTACTAGGTATGTCTCTATGTTGTATAATAGCGCGGTACCTTTATGTATGGCCTGATCAATAGGTTCTCGGCCAACAATGTGTAGATTCTCTGTAAATGCTTTTGTTTTCAACTGCTTCACAGCACCTGGAACTGCGCTTTGACTCCACATGCATTTAACATCGATTCTGTAGTTTGCCGACGGCACATGTGGCATGCACAATCAGTTTGCTTTGACCACGGCACACTCTCTGAGTACTGTCAATCTTCGGGTTACTTATCCCCTATCTCATCGCCATTTGTAGTGTCTTCCCAGCCGGGGTACCCGCCAATGACTAAGTCACACACAGAGCTTAATAATACACGTCTTTATTCGTCTGTGTGTAACTGCGAACTCAACATTCTAAAGCAGCCTTCACAGCAATACACTCTATTCATTATGCCATAACTCTATGGAGTTCATCAGGAGCCAAAAGGATTCAGTCATTGTTAATTCCCAAGATATTACACATGTAACACCGACTATGGTCGCCATGCGATATATCTGGTTCCAAATTTGGAGGTTACTTAGGCAGGCATTACTCTTCATTGTAAATTTACATATCGGGCTGCTCCACATGTCATTCATTACTCTCTCTCTCCAGAGTACTGACATTCCTGCATGGAACAATGCCACTTCCTCTGTGTGAGGAGAAGGAGGAGGATTCAGAATATTTACCTGTTATCCTGTCACATTTGCCTGCCTTGGCTGCACATGATCAACCTGAAAATGAAAAACAAATTCAAAACATTAGAAATAGAGGAAGAACTAAAAGGGAAATGAAAAGGAGGAAAGCAAGAAACAGAAAGAGAACTTTCATTTTCCCAACAGGAGACAGAGCGGTAATGAGAGGATAAAGCAAGACGGACCTGAGGCTACAAGGAGGAGATGGAAGAGGACGGATGAGAAAGGTGGAGCTAGGTTGTAATAGAGATTACAGGAAGCAATGAGGGTTGGTCTCCAGTGGAAAGCCCCCAGGAATGAGTTCGGTAGGAATGGAGTGAGGATGTGCCTCGTCGGTAGGCAAAACCCTCAGCCGCAGTGCCTCCCAGCAGAAATATAGGGACATCCGGCTCCAGTGACAATCACCAGGGAAAGCGGCTCACGAACGTCATTGCTCGTATACATGAAAGGACGAGGCAAGCCTAACCTGTTTGTGGACAGTTTCCTTAAACACCGCCTACAGAAAGCAGAAGGTTATTGTGTGAATTCTGCATGAACGAATGTTTATGAGAGGTGCCCTGATGAAGACGGGAATGCGACCCACACTGGAGTATAATTGACATAGAGATAAGAGAGAAGTTTATAGATAAACTCAAGCAAGAGAAAAGGGGGAAAGAAAGAATAGGAAGCGCAACACCTGTGACAAAGTAGAGTTGAAAACTTACCGGCTGTTGTTTCTTTTCTCTATGAGTGACTCCGGTCTGCATGGAAGAGAAGCCGAGAGAGAAGAAAAAGAGAGAAGGTTAACAGAAGTCTCACCAACGAACCTAACAAATTAACTCTCCAATCTCTTTTGAAAATCCTAAAGAAAGAAGCTCGAGTAAGAAAATCGAGAAACTGGCATGAGAAGTCTTTATCATAATGGAGAGGAGAACCCACCTGTTACGCTCTGCTATATTTCTGAAATTGTACAGCGATATCTTGTGCTGTAAATCACACTCTCACCTGCAAACAATGCATCCTTGCAATGAGCATTTATGCAGTGTGCCAGTGCTTTCCGCATGTTGCTTGACACCAGTGCTTAATTTGTAAAATAAAAAATAAGTGTCAGGGCCCTCGTCAGGAGGCCAGTTCAGCTTGCACCACCCATTGCCCCCACCAGTGCTGCCAGTGACAGTACCAACATAACTACAAAGTACCACACTCCTACAAGTGCGACAGTTCAGACTATTCCAGGCCCCCAAAGCTATAAGAATGGCTTGGGCGGCAGGAATTAGTCATTTTAATGTATATTGAATAAATAAACTGTTATTGTCCTCATCTCAAAATTAGATAGACAGCGCCACCATGTGGTAGACTGTTATAAGTGCCAGTGTTAACAATTAAGTACTGGTGCCGACTACCGGAAACCACCGGCTCAAATTAAGCACTGCAATCACTTCCACTTGAAGTCATGGGATGCAGGAGTTGGGGAGATGGCTCAACTTGGTGTCACAAGATGCGAATCATCTGAAAGGAGCAGTTCTTCCCACCATGGGAATGGCATTAAGGTGTGTTACATATATTCCTAGTAAGTATTGAAAGATTCAGGGAATACACCCAGTGGGCTATGTACCATACTGGTCAAAGTGTTGATTCGAGCAGTGATGGTGCTACTACACCACCCAATGATTTATTGTAAGCTGTTCTGTTTACAATGGGTTTCATTTTGCAGAAGGATTTCTCTTCTGAGGCACGTGAGGGGTGGGGCAGTGAATAAGCGATTGAGCTAATTTATATAGCACACACCACAAAGCAAACTTCTCTTGGTACTGTTGAAGTACAAACCAGGAAACAAACATCTTGTCAAATAAGCAAATAAATAAAAGATCCAGACCAAAGCATGTCAAAATGTATTAATGAAATTCCACAAAATGAAGAAAATTCAACACTAATGTGTTAAAAGTCAGTGACACTCCATAGGAAGCTATCTGGAAGTGGATATGGTCAGAATGAAGAGCTATGGCAGGTTGAGGATTTTTTTTTAATTCATTTACTTTTAGAATTTTAAATAGGGCGTGGCAAACTCGTGTGGATTGAAAAGCTTTATGTGAGGAAAACAACAATAGTCTTGAAAACATGGAGATAAAAATGTGACCAGAATATGGGAGGGAGCCATTCAGACGGAGCAGAACATGAGATGTAGGGAAGAACTTCCTGCTGCGGGATGTTGGATAAGATCAGTTCATAGGCGACAAGTTAAATTGTAAGTGAGCAGGACTACATCGAACTGTTTCTCCCACTAGCAAATGGAAACTAAGTAGACATTAGCAGTCACTGGACTGTATACCACGCACTGTCAAAATAACAGCCAAACCCTAACTGTGCAATCATAATGGGTGGTGACGTTGTGTACCCAAGAAACAGAAAATGGCCCTAGGGATAACAATTTTCGTTTTTGGTGTTTGACAAGTGCCAGGTAAGCAAGGCACAGGGAGTAGTGCTCGCCAGTCTGAACAAAAGTTAAAAGTAGAGAAAGTTGTGTAGTTTTGTAATTTGCAACCCACATAGTACCTTCACGCCGTATTTGCACTGTTAGAAACCCAGCATAATTCACACTCCCTATATCATCACATCCCCACGGATTACACCCGGCACTCAGGCAGAGGCCTAACTCAGCCTGTGTGCTAGATTTACGTCTGTAGTGCCCCAGGTTACAAGAGTACTCGGTGGTCGAAAGACGGAAGCCCATTCCCTTTAAATTTTTGTAGCTTTCAGGCTGTACTATATTTCCAGTACCCCCACACCCCGTGGATCATAAATGACCCAGTCCAACAATCTCAACACACCTTTGTCCAACGATTCTCCGTATACTGTCGCTAAATGTGAATGGCATGGCTCATTATATCAAACGGAAATAAAGACTTGCATACATAGCCACAAAGACACCTGATATAGCTTTCCTTCAGGAGACGCAGTTATTAAAAACAGAATTAGAAAAGCTGAAAAGAGATTGGGTAAGGACAGTGGCGGCTGGTGACATTTGAAAGTGGTGTGGCGTAAAAGTAGGGTATGACTTATGTAACGAGCGAGGCAAGCAAGCTTAATGGAAAAACATGGGGTCCAGAGTGAATCCTCCTCCCGAGAAATTTTTTTGAAAAAGATTTGCAAATGGTGCATTTTAAAGCAAATTAATTTTGTGATAAAGCCAGGGAGCAGTGGGAACCTATAGTCTTGAAATATTAAACACATTAAAAACTACCTAACATCTTACTGCATGAATATGTTCAACAGTTACTGTAATATGCAAATTGTAAAGCGCGACACCTTCAACCCTTTAAAGTGTGTGGTTGCCAAGTGTCTTGCACTGCATGCTGCATCAGGCTTCAGAAAGCACCCACAGCCTTTCCTTTTGCCTTGTAAATATTTTTACCTCTATGTACCCCCTTTACACACATTTCCACATAGTTCTATTGCAAGTGGAATATATGACCATTGTGCTCTGCAGAGAGGCCAACCCACTGAGAGGCACTTTGCTTTGGCTTCAGCCTCTGTGTCAGAGAGCTCAGTCAAAGCCCCTCATAAACACCTGGCAGGGCTCAAAGTATGCACTATGCAGGAAGAGAAATAAGATGTACAGAAATACAGAAACAATACATGATAAAATAGCTAACAGTCCTGGGGAATGCAAGATTAGGTAAAACGTGAAATAAGAGAGGAACTAAATCACTGACATGCATTGCCTTAACATTTTTAACATTCATTGTTCGTAAATCACTCCATGTTTTTGTCATTAATGTTAAGGGCATGAGGATAGGTCCAGTTTTATCGCCATACAGCAGATAACTCCCTTGGGACAAGACGAGGCTCCTCAAAAGGAAGGCATACATATTTACGGGTACAATCCTCTTCCATCTACCTCACAGTCTCAAGGGTGCTCCGGTGAAAGACTTTTACTGCCTTTGGAACCCCCAGGATCATTCCAGAATTTGTTTCTGCACAACGAGAACAGGGGATTAGAAAGAAGTTGCTAATATAGGGTGAATGCCTTGTGTCTCTGCAGGCTAGCAAAGAATATAGCATTTTTCAACTAGAGGCTGCCCAGCGGCGTCACTAGGGTTGGTGTCACCCAGTGCGGTAACTCATGGTGTCACCCCCTCTTCATGGTGTCACCCCCTCACGACTTACCCCATGACACCATCACATGGGGTGGCACCTTTCCCAAATGAGACTATTTAGTAAATAGTCTCATTTGGGAAAGGTGTCACCCCATGTGATGGTGTCACCCGGTGCGGTCCGCACCCCCCCGCACCCCTTAGTGACGCCACTGAGGCTGCCAACCTTCACTCCTTTTGATGTGATCGCAGTTCAATGTGCAGTACGTTTCTGTCTCAGAAGTCCCTAGTAGGCCTGGTTTAAGGGAATGGCATGCTGTACAAAAGCCACAGTACCGTGCAGGCCGGTGTCCTATTTTCACAAAAAAACACAATGGCAACTGACTGCACACAATAAAGAGAGCACAAAAACTTCAATATGGGAAACTTCTTATAATGTCTGGTACAACAAAAATGTTTAAGCTGGTCTGCAACATTATATTCTGAAAATAAGACATCATAATCATAGATTTGATGTAGAGAACACTGAGGAGATTAACGGAACATACCAAATTCAGCAAGGTGGTATTTTAGTGCGTGTATTTTATACGTGTGTGGCCTACTTCGTGTGTGTGGAGCAGGGGCGTCTCCTCCCACTGGCAGAGCCAGCAGCTAAAAAATAAAACAATATTTGATTATCGTTTTATTTTTAAGGAGCTGGCTCAGCCAGCGTGTGCAGTGAGGGGCGGGGCCCGAGAGGGGGTAGGAGGAGTGCTATGTGCACTCTAAGTTTGCATATGCGTTTGGCCGGCCGTCTCAGGCAGACCAAAACACACATGCGCACTTAGGCTTTCTCCAGCCCAGCTGCATTGAGCAGCCGGGCTGGAGAAAGCCCACAGACTACCTGACCTTAGCGGAGCATCTTTTCAGCCTTCTCAGGCCAATCCCCGCACTGCAGAGGACAGTGAGTCTGATGCAGCCCCAGTGCCTGGTGTGACATGGAAGAGGAAACACCCGGCGCAACGCAGGACGCGGCCGGCAACTTAAGGTAAGTTTTATCTTTTTTATTATAATTCCCCCGCGTTCCCCCTCCCGCACCCCCCTGTCCCACTGCCTTTAGCATGTGGCGTCCGCCACTGGTGTGGAGGTAGCAGGGTGGGTGAGGGGAAACTAGATACCAGTAAACACAGAATTCAGATCTCCTTATTTACACAGCTGCTTCAGAGGTGAGTTCAAAAGTTACCACTCACATTTTCTCTCCCTCGGAATGTCTCTCCTGTGCATCTCAAAGCTGCGAAGAGAATTTTCTATATGTGAAAGGCCTCACACTCTGTGCCTAAATTTGTTCTATTCTGACACTTTTTTCTCTCTAACCAGTTTGCCCCCGATGCGCCCAAAATCTGTGAGACACTGGGGGTGTCCCACTTGTCTTTGCTGCTTTTGCAGAACTGAGGGTGCACCCCACCCCACAGTGAGCTGGCTACTGTCACGTCCCAGAGCTCTGGGCTTTTGCTCACAATATCTGGAGCGATTTCTCCTCTGTCTGCTCTGAAATTGGCAGCTCTTTCCTGTCCCTGAGGAACGGTCTGCCTCAACAGGTTGGTGCCAGCAGTCGATGTTCTACACCTGTGGCCCGCCCAACTCTTTGAAATCCACACGTCATGTCCATGAAATGCTGAGCAATGCATGGTGTTTAGGCAAAATGAAACGAACACACCATGCATCTCAGTCAATGAAAGCACTGATCTCATGCTGTTTATAATAGTAAACAGCATATGAGCAGTGCAGGATTGGCTGGGACAGGTGACCACAGTGCTACATCTGAGACCGAAGGGGCTGTGTTGCTTGTCCAGCTCGCTGACACAGCTTTGAATAGGAAAACCATAAACTGCGCATATCAGTTTGGCCAAAAGCAAAATACTGGCCAAACTGATATGCGCAGTACAGCCAGACAGCCCAAGCTGGAGGTCGCCAATAAAGCCACACCTTCTCTGTTGGGAGAGGCAGATCCGTGTGGTGACATACAGACTGTATGTATGGTGTTGCAAGTAAGTAATGTAATGGCTGCAGTCAGGGGGGCAATGCCTCTATGTTAAAACCGCTGCTGGTAGGCAGAGTAATTAGCAGCAGCTTTGGCAGTGGGCATGGAAACCCATCAGCTGCATCCCCTGCCAAAGAAAATGTGGAGCAGCTATCTAATTCAAAAAATCACTACAGTATACAGTTAGGGAAACATGGATTGACCTGAATGGCCAATTGCCAAGGTCAAAACTATGGATGTGACGATGGTGGTGGGATTTACACATCTATTGATGATAGGGCGGCTTTTCTGGCATTCCTTTCCAGATTCTTGGTCGAATTTGGCCATACGACAGTGGTACTGGGAGGGGACTGGAACTTTGCTCTGTACCCACACATAAACAGATTTGGCCCGTATATAAACATAATGTGAAGGAATGGGTGATACTGAAGGAAGTATGGTTTGATTGATCCGAGGTACCTGATGCACCCAAGAGAAAAGGAATATATCTTAATTACATGTGTACATGGGACATGTTCTTGGATTGACAGCTTTTTACTGAATCACCCAATACTTGTCATTGTACAAGAATGTAAGAATGTAGAGGGGGATTTTGGATCATGCCTCATTGATTCTGGAACTAGAGTTAGGCCACATAGCATCCACTGCCAAGCGCCGGAGACTGAACTTGTCACACTATAAGCTACTCACACATAAACAGAAACTCACCACATAAACTAAGCCAATAGTTGGTGGACAATGAAACTTCGGTCACATCCCCCCCAACTACTGTGAGCTATAGATAAGGACGTGGTGAGAGATGAAATAAGGAAAGACTCTGATGGAGCAAGGTTTCATAAATGAAACTTGCTTGGATTCAATCTTCCTCATAGTATTAATATTAAAACTTGTATTGTCTGTATTAATCCTTGCATACACTACACGAATAGTAAGGATGCTTGCCTATGTGTTTTACTAACGAATAACGCTTGTTCCTAATCTAAAATGGCCTCTTAAGCGCGGGAACTTCTCTGCGCATGTCGCAACCTGATCACATGGTGTGACGTCTTTCTTTGCTTGGTGGGAAATTTCTGCTACTGCGCAGTGTGTCTTAAAATGGCTGCTCAATGTTTTCACATGCTTCAGCTTGCTCTCGTGTCATTACTAATTTGTCGTTTCTTAACGCTATTAATGCGGGATAGGTTTTATAATTAAATGGGATTAGAAGTAAGGAAAGTGGGTATACAGTGAAACGTTTTATTTGTGATTTTAATATTTTCTTCTTGCACTTTTAGTAATTTGTAATCTTGGGCCTGGGTTGGTGACTTGAAACTCGAGAAGCAGAAGGTTCTGCGCATGTGTCCTGAATGACTGCCAAAATGAAGTCAACTTGGACGTCTCACAAGGCCGTGACCTGATGGCCAAAGATGTTATACTACTGTATTTCCTGTCGCGCATAGATACATTGTCTATGAAAATTGGTGTACATTTGTCGTGAGACGGGTGGGAAATAAAGCGAATGTATTAATTTGAAGGGTGGGAACGTAAAAACAATAGGCTTTACAATTTAGGCCAAATCTGTCATAGTGCGAGAATCCACCTCCTGTCCCTGCCCAATCAGAAGTAGTGGTCCCATATTTTAGCAACATTAAGGGGAGGTACATGGGCGTAGAAGGGTATAATAGAATATAGCATTAGTAATTAGTTAGCACAGACTCCCAGAACATACAGAAGAGCTCCAGGCTGCCATGCTGATCGGTTGCTGACTGAATTCCTGTCCGGAAGAGGTCCTGAGGAGGGGGCGGCGGAGTCCATTAGACGGGAGAATCGAGGAGAAATCGAGTGCCAGAGAGGGGAACGGCGCAGGCGTCGTTGTAGAGAGGTCACCAGTCCTGTCCTGATCCTGAAGGAGGTCCTTGCTCTTCATCCTTCCTGGGTCCTATTCTTTCAAACACCTTGGCTAAGGGGCTTGGTTCTCGCATTTAGGTAAATATATGCAACCTTTAGTTGCGCTGCTGTTTCTATCCTCTCTTTCCTTAAACACCGTCATTTATTAGCAATAATTATTCTAAGCTTTCACATGGGTATTCAGATCAAATACCGTGTCTTTTCCTGTATTTTACTCTGCTAAAACTATTAGATAAACATTTTAAAACTTCCTGACTCTGTGGTTATTTCAGGATTATGTATTATAGTGAATGCCACTCATTTTAAACTTCCCAATTAGCAAGGGGATCCATTGGTAAGTTATTACTCTTCAATCAGAAGGTAATTGGTAGCAGGGATTTTTGATATAAGAGTATATCTGACACCCAGCGTAAGTATTAGCGTAGTGTGAATGTATGGGCCCAAGTGAGTATATGGTGTATGAATGCTGTTTGCTAATATCGCGCTGGATCAGTTTTCTGGTAAGCAGAGGACGGTTTGTGTTACTCTTTGTTAATTGGGTAATGAGAAATTTACTTTGTATATTTATGAACTAACATCCGTTATTCTTGAGTATTGTTTTATGTTGTCCAGAATACCCCGGGGTAGGTAAAAAGAATAGTGGGTGGCAGGTAGAAGCCATACTGCAGTGAGGTTATCTGTCAGGCAGAAATAGTACTGAAAAGTTAAGCAGGGCTATCAGTACTCGTTAGGGATTCTTTGCGTGTAAGTAATAGCAAAAGAGTACGCTGGTGAAATTTTGATGTTATATCACCTAGAAAGGGTAACATTGAAGGAGTAACAGGTACTTCTGGAGCTTGTGTGAAGAGTAGACGGAAGGGTTTTACTCGTAGAGTATGCGTTAGTAAACGGAAGGGTTTTACTACGTGTGTGAGAGAAACTATCTTTTCCAAATTAGAGAAACTGGCACGATAGCGAATGTTTTATGTTGTTACTGAATTTTAATTAAGAACTATAGAGAAAATAAGTTTTGCGTAAGATTTTTGTAAAGGGAGGGTCAGTTGCCGGAGAGGGAGCTGACGTCACCAAACGCCGCGCTGGGATTGGTTGGATCCACGGGTGTGGAGAGACTCTTGTAAAGGAGGGGTCAGTAGTCAGGAGTAGTACTGACGTCACAGGTGCCGCGCTGGGATTGGTTGAATCAGCGTGGGATCAGAAAAGAGCAGATTGTAAAGGAGGGGTTGACAGAGAAACGTCACCAAAAAGCCGCGCAAGGATTGGTTCAGAAATAAAAGTTAGCAGACATTTGATTGGTTGAAATTTTAAAAAGCGATATTCTTAGTGGATAAAGGATTGCATGTTAAAACGTGATCCGACTTTAATAGAAAATCGTCCAGATAGGAGATATTTAGGGTTTGCAGAATATAATTTTATCCATCGGTATTTGCCCAAAATGTACGGAGAAAAGAAAAAGATCTCAGTTTTACAAAAGATTAAGAATTATTTCAAAAAGGACAAACCAATCAAGACTATGGAGGGAATTATTATTCCCCCAGCCAAAACGCCCGCATCATTCATGATGATGGAGAGAGGTTATCATACTTGTGTATGGATAGAGAATTGGAGAGAATATACCAAAAATGACGGGATACTAGTATTTCCTGAGAATGGCACGTTCAATGGGCGAATTCTGCAAAATTTGAGACAAAGGATGAATGATTTAGAACCTAGACCCAGATTAACTCAATACAAAGCTTTAGAAGAGTGGGAAACTGAGGCATTTGAGCGTGATCGATCTCGAAGTAATGGGAGGTATCCAGGATTTTTTCCCAGATATTTACGTGAAACTAGGGAAGGTCAGATGAAGCAATGGAGAAGGGCAATGCTTGTTGAGGGATTATATCCCTTATTCACAGAAGGAGAGAAATCAGGAGGCAAGTGTACAGAAAATACCAAACATTTAATGAGACATGAAGATTCAGAAGATGAGTTTATGGAGGAAATGTTAAGAAATCCTCCACCGTATCAGGAAGGGTCAAGTGGACTCCCTCCTAGTGCCCCACCACAAACACCATTGGTACCTCAGGTACTGCATGAATTTACCCTGAATAGAATACTTCATGACAAAGAAAAGGAAGCGTTAGAAAAGACGAGAGCAGAATTAGTACGGAAAATATCACAGATAAAAACACATCCTGATTCATTGACTATTCCTGTAACAATTGGTCCAGTGGTGCCATTGTATGGTACGCAAGGAAATTGTCCTCCTCTAATACCCGTACCTTCTCCTATGAACACTCCTGTGAATCTTTCAAAATCTGAAGCTCCAGTCATAATTGAGGATCAATTTAGTGATTGTGATTCCACAGTATCTCTCATGGACTTACCTGTCAGAGGTCCAGTAAAAGGTACTCCTAGAAAAGAAATACCTGAGTGTTCAAAAGATGTAAGTTTAATAACTTCATCAGGGGCAAAGAGTGCCACCATAGTAACACCTGAAGATTTAGAAAGGTGGGTACAAGGATCAGATAAAATGTGCACACCTCCAAAATTACTAGACATTCAGAAATTAAAAGTCGAGTTAGAAGAAATGATAGCAGGAAATGTGGGAGTAGAACGTTTAAACACTTATGATGAAGAAGAATTGCTGTTCCTGTGCAGGAGTATCACTAGAAATGTAAGGTTATTTCATGAAAAATTGTCCAATTTAGCCTTACAAATGGGAATCGAAATAGGGAGATCAAAAGTACTACAGAAGCCCTATAGAGCAGAATTTTCGGACAAAGATTTAGAAAATATGAATGCTTCTGGAAGAAGACTGCAAATACGAGAATTAATGTTAGTTTTGCAAAAATGGGGAGACTTAGATAAGTGGAGAACTAGGTGGGCAAAGAAAAAGGAAGAAGCTCGCTCAAGTCGAACAGCTTCTGAATATGTAATGAAGGAGACAGAAAAAGCTGACAAAATGTATCAAATGCGAGAAGTTGCAGGAGGAGGTTATGTGCATGTTCCTTGGAGCAGACAGGATATTTTATCATTTACGAATGATTTCCCAAAGCTGAGAGAAAAGCCAATTGAATGGTACAAGCAGGTTGAGAGGTTTGTGAAAGTATCAAAGGTATTGTTGAAGGATTTGGATGGTCTATTTGACATAGTGGTACCTGCAGATTTATGGACAGATTGTAAGATCACAGTCGATTGGCCAAGAGATGAGTATCCCAGAGATCCAAAGACAGGTGCCCCGTCAAGTGATGTGATGAAAAAGTATCAGCAGGTGATAACATACCTGAAAGGGAAAATACCCCCAAAAGAAACAGATTGGGTAAAAATAGATCGAACTACCCAAGAAGCCAGTGAAACAGTACATTCTTACTATGAGCGCCACTTACAAGTGTTCAAACAGTACAGTGGGTTTGAGGACATTGGAGACAAAAACATGAGTCAGTTTGTATACCGATTTGTGTACGGTTTGAAGCCCGAGATTTGCCAGATGATTAAACAGCATATGCTTTGCTGGCAAGGGAAACCCATTGATGAGATTCTGAAATATGCAAAATATTGTGGGGATGATATCGAAGACAGACACAAGAAATTGCAAGAAAAAGTAATGTGGGCACAGGTGAAAATGGCTGAGAAGCAGGGAATTAACTTAGATAATCCTAATGAAACTCAGGGAAAAGACTCTGGAACGAATGGTGATTCTGGGAATAGTGGAAGAATGAAAGGACGATTGATTAGAGAAGAGGCTAAAAAGATATTTCCTTGTCATGGATGCGGAAAATTGGGGCATTGAAAGGACGAGTGTAAAAAGATTCGAAATAATAATAGCCCAAATCAAAATTTAAATTCACAGACGCAGAATGACTCACAGCAGGGGGTAAATCCTCAGAGTCAGTTACCATCTCCACCTGTTCAGGGTAATGTAAGCAGAGCAAAGCACGGTACAGACATCGGATACCCAGGAGGAAGTGGTAAGAATGATTATATGACCTCACAATTTCTTTTGCAGGATGACTTTTGCAGGTTTGATGCATGACGGTGCCTAGGAGAGGGGGAGCAGGAGTGCGTACTTGGCGCATCCTTGCAGGTAGATCAGTCAGGTCCATATGTTGAAGGAAAAGTGAGGGGTAATGATATTACTTTTCTTTTGGACACTGGTGCTACCAGGTCTACTGTAAGAACAGCAGACGTTCCAAACCTTCCTCTCTCTGGTGAAGATATCCAAGTGGTAGGTGTTGCTAACCAAAGAATTAGAACACCTCTTACCGAACCAATGGAAGTTAAAATCGGAAATTTCAGAGAAATGCATCAATTTGTAGTGTGTGATTCTAGCCCAGTGAACTTACTAGGTAGGGATTTATTGTGTAAGATGAATTGCACAATTTTCTGCACACCGGATGGTGTGGCAGTACAAACCCCAGACGAAGATCATGTATATAAAATTATGGTTGCAAAACAAGGTACAGAAGTAGATGAAATGTTTTCAGTGTTAACAAAGGATGAGTTGCCAGAAGAATTAAAAGGTACAGTAAACCCCATAGTATGGGATTTCACAGGAAAAGAAGTAGGACTCATGGCTAAAATAGACCCAGTTAAAATCAATGTAAAAGAAGGTGCGATTTTCCCAAATACAAAACAGTACAAAATGAGTGCAGAAGTTAAAGCAGGTGTCATTGAAGAGATCAACCGGATGGTTGAGCAAAACATACTGAGAGAAGTGATGAGTAGCCTATGTAATTCACCAATAATGGGTTTGAAGAAACCTAGTGGAAAATATAGGATTGTTCAGGATTTGAGGAAAATTAACAAAATTGTGGAACCATGTTGTCCTATAGTGCCAAATCCTGCAGTAATTCTGTACCAGATTCCTTGGAGTGCAGGATGGTTCACAGTAATTGATTTATGTCAAGCATTCTTCTCAATTCCGTTGCACCCAGACAGCCAATATTTATTTTCCTTTAAATTCGAAAACAAGGTCTATGTGTGGAATCGGGTTCCTCAGGGGTACACAGAAAGTCCTTCCATTTTTAATCAGATATTGAAAAAGTGCCTTGAAAAATTAGTGATGCCAGGAAGCTCAGTCTTAGTACAGTATATTGACGACTTATTAGTAGCGTCAAACACCAGAGAAGACTGCGTTGTTGATTCCATAGCACTCTTAAACCTTTTGGCAGAGGAAGGGCATAAAGTCTCACCTGAGAAATTACAGTTCTGTACCACAGCTGTTAAATATCTGGGACACCAAATTGAGAGGGGAAAAAGAAGAATAACCTCTGAAAGAGTAGAATTAATAAAAAGAATGCAAATGCCTGTAACCCAAAGAAAAGTACGAATGTTCCTAGGAATAGTGGGATACTGTCGACAATGGATAGCAAATTTTTCCATGTTGGCTAAGCCCCTAATTAACATGACCAAAAAGAAAGCAAAAGACCCTGTTGAGTGGGAGGATGAAAGTGTAGAAGCTTTTGTAAAATTGAGAAACGCTCTTTGTTCAGCTCCTGCCTTAGGCATGCCTGATTATAAAAGAGAATTCGCATTATTCTGTCAAGAAAGAGAAAATTGTGCACTTTCTGTCCTAACTCAGAGACATGGACTAGACAGACGTCCTATAGCGTACTTTTCTGCTACATTGGACCCAGTAGCAGCTGCGTTGCCAGGGTGCTTAAAAGCAGTGGCAGCGACTTGTTTGAGCATTGAACAAAGTGAGTCAATTGTAATGGGACACCCTGTAATGGTGTATGTTCCACATGCAGTTGTGATTCTGTTGACCAGAACCCGAACTCAGCATCTTACTCCTAGTCGGCTGACTAAATATGAGAGAATAATAATGGGTGCTGAAAATGTGACCATGGTAAGGTGTACGATAATAAATCCAGCAACCTTACTGCCAGACCCATATCATGAAACAAATAAAGATGACGAAGAAGATGAACATGATTGTATACAGATTACAGAATTATGTACAAAACCACGCCCAGACATTGAGGAACAGCCTCTTAAAAAGCCAGACAGGGAGCTATTTGTTGATGGATCATGTCAAAGACATGAAGATGGTAAACTAACTGCAGCATATGCAGTATGTGAATTAACTGGAATAGTCGAAGAATCCTATTTACCAGGAGTCAAATCTGCACAAGTAGCTGAATTGATTGCATTAATAAAAGCTTGCAAATTTGGGAGGAATCAGAGAGTAACTATATTTACTGATAGTCAATATGGTTATGGGGTAGTGCATGATTTTGGCCAATTATGGATGCAGAGGGATTTCATGACTTCTTCAGGATCCCCCATTAAAAATGGACAATTTATAAGGGAATTGCTAGAAGCAATACAATCACCAAAAGAATTGGCTGTGGTGAAGTGTGCCGCACATCAGTCAGGAGATGACTGGGTGGTAGTCGGCAACATATATGCGTATCTGGTGGCTCAATACCCAGATTAACTCAATACAAAGCTTTAGAAGAGTGGGAAACTGAGGCATTTGAGCGTGATCGATCTCGAAGTAATGGGAGGTATCCAGGATTTTTTCCCAGATATTTACGTGAAACTAGGGAAGGTCATATGAAGCAATGGAAAAGGGCAATGCTTGTTGAGGGATTATATCCCTTATTCACAGAAGGAGAGAAATCAGGAGGCAAGTGTACTAGAACCAGAACGTCAGTCAATAAGAGGGTGGAAAGAATGGGAATCAGCTGCCAACTCATGCTGTTTATGCCACCTGAAACTTGGAATGAAGTGAAAAGATTGCAAGATGAGGTTGATGAAGTTGAAAGAAATTTGTGGATCAAAGTGGGTTGTTCTCAAAGAAGAGAGGATGAAGTATGGGTCAGTACAGATGGCAGACCAGTCATGCCAGATTGTTTACTCTCACAAATGGCCAGGATGTATCATGGAGACACACACATAGGGAGAGATGCAATGATTAGATTGTTCAGACAAAGTTGGTACAATCCCAAATTCAGAGCTGTTACAGAGAGTCTTTGCCAGAGATGTCTAATTTGCCAAATGCACAACACAGGTAGGAAATCAATAATTGGGTTTGGGAAGATTGGGAAAGCAGAGGGTCCATTCATAAGACTCCAGTTTGACTTCATACAGTTACCACCATGCAGAGGGTTGAAATATGTACTAGTCATAATATGTCTGTTTTCAAAGTGGGTGGAGGCTTATTCAACTAGGAGAAATGACAGCATCACAGTTGCAAAACTGTTACTAAGAGAGCTCATACCTAGGTTTGGTTTCCCAGTATCTTTGGAATCAGATAGAGGAAAAC
The DNA here is from genome assembly GCA_963921515.1 of Calotriton arnoldi. Lineage (NCBI taxonomy): Eukaryota > Metazoa > Chordata > Amphibia > Caudata > Salamandridae > Calotriton > Calotriton arnoldi. The sequence goes on from CAWUFW010002709.1 coordinate 1,863,187, forward strand.
ACTTTAACAATGAAGTGATCCTGATAATCTGTGAAGCATTTCAAATCAAACAGAAACTGCATTGTGCATATCGTCCAGAGGCTTCTGGAGTGGTTGAACAATTGAATGGCACTATAAAATCAAGGTTGGGAAAAATGTGTGCATCAACATCATTGGAGTGGCCTGATGCATTGCCACTTGTTCTGATGGGACTCAGAAGCATACCTGACAGAACGACAGGATTGAGCCCAAACGAAATTATGATGGGAAGAGCAATGAGACAAACACATGTTCCCACAAACAAACTGGTGAATATATCTGATGATATGGTGCTGGACTATTGTAAAGGATTGGCTGATCTAGTGCGTTCTGTCTCTCACCAGGTTGGAGAAGACACAGTTTCCAGGCAGCCTGAACTAGAACATGATCTGAATCCTGGTGATTGGGTGGTAGTGAAGAATCACACCAGAGAAACGTGTCTATCACCCAGGTGGAGCAGACCTTGTCAAGTCATATTGACCACCAGTACAGCAGTGAAGTGTGCAGGATTTCCGAATTGGATTCTCGTAAGCCACACAAAGAGAGTACCAGACCCTGAAGAAGAGAACACTCAGACAACGCCAATCACTGAAGAAGCTGAAGGTTGCCAAGCTGAAGAATCTCAGGCTCGAGGTTCGAGAGAAGCTGACGGAGAACAACCGAGCACAAGTCAGGATTGGATACCAGTAGTCGAAGTTCCTGAGGTTTTCCACCGAACAAGAAGTCAACAGAAATTAAGAGCAATTGAAGAAGATCAGATAGGTGAAGAAGAAGTGGTTCAGAATCAAGAAGACAAGCAAGTAAACGACCCTGAACCAAATCAGATAGGGAAAGAAAACTGGACTCAAAACAGTGAAGATTTAATAGACTTTGAACAGGGAGAGACAGGTTTAGAAGAAGCAGGTCAGGCTGCAGAAGTACACAGTGCAATAAGCCCTGATCAGAAGCAGTTAGATCAAGAAAAGTACACAGAAGAAGAAAACGTTGAAAAACATAAACTTGAAGAAATAAACAAAGAACAAAGTGAACTATTGGAAACTCACAGTGGTGCTGTTACAGAGAAACCAATCAGACCTGAAAAAGAACAAACAAAAGAAACAGTAAACAAAGAAAGTAAAGAAGTACAAAGCAGTGAAAATAACGAGACCACTGAAGAAGAAAACAGAGAAACAGTGCCAACAAAGAAAACAAGAAAAGGAAACCATTGGCCAAGTGTCATCAAAAGAGTAAAATACCACATAACTACCAGAAGTGAAGACCCAGATCAAGTACCTAAAGTAACAAGTCAAACTGATCAAGAGAAAAAGTCTGGGAAGAGAAAAAGTAAAAGGTTAAGACTCGTGAATAACAAATTTAAGGGTCCTGACTGGACTTATATCATTCTTGAAGACTTTCAAAACTCAGAATCAAGTGACAGTGGTGGTGAAGGAACAAGTGCAGAACTAACGTACAAAAAAGAAACAAGACCACCCTGACTAAGCAAAAGAATCCGCTGAAGAAGAGGAATAGAGATAAGAAGAGCAATTTTCCTTGTCGAAAAATGCCTGATGATAGAGTTACTGGGAGACCAAAACGAAAATGTTGTAGAAGATGCTGTGCAATTTGCATATGTAGTCTAGTATTGGTGCTTATAGTATGGTTAGTTCTGATTGTAGCAGTTCCTTACCTGATGATAATAGATAAAAAGAACAATAATGAAACTATAGGGAGGACAGCAAACATGAAGGGCAATAGAGTAGAGCTAATGGCAGAAGATGAGGCAGAAATTCATCATGAGATAGCTGATAATGACACTAGTTTAAATGTTTTCACAAAGTTATTGTTTCAGTATGTAGACACCATGGAAGTTAGTAATTGTTATGTCTGTATGAAGTTACCTGAATCAGTAGCAGAGGGATTAACATACCATCACTTACCATTGACATATGGCATTTCATGTAGCGTAGTAACAAGTTTATTTTATAGAACAGGTAGATTACAGTATTACTATTCGAATATAGATGTGATATTTTCTGAGGTTCCGATTCGCAAGAGTATGAACCCAGTTCTTAGCGCTTTAGATGCACAGTTTATGGGAGAATTTTTCTTAACAATGAAATCAATAGACATAACTCATGCACGTAGACACAATCTAACATGTTCTTTACTAGAAGAAGAGAAAATATTTTTGAATTTAGTAGAAGATAGAACACAGGATTTTCAAAAGAAAGCTTCTGAGATTAAGGCTCATTTACCACCTTGGGCAGAGAAAGAGGGAAGTTATACACCTGGCAAGGCTCAAGCTGCTATGGCTCTGGATTTTGTAAAGACAGGGAAAATATGTCTTCATAGGTTAAAGACTGACTATAACAATGTTTTCATTGGTACCAGTGAGTGTGAACACAATTTTTTAATTCTTGGAGGTTGGGGAATAAAAGGAGGAACGGATTCAGTTTTTCCTGGAATCTATTATGTCTGCGGGAATAAGGCTTACTTTAGGCTTCCTGCACGGTGGTATGGAAGTTGTTATTTTGGAATAGTTTTTCCAAAAATATACCACGTAAAAAGAAACACTGGGAGCAATGAAAACAATGGTGAATTAATACGTAGTAAAAGAGCTAGTTTTTCTGAAATAGTAGGTGATATATTTGGTGCATTGATACCTTCAGTGGGAATAATTCTGAACTCAAGGAAAATATGTAAATTGTCTACAGTGGTTGATCGTTTATCAACAGATACTGCTGGAGGTTTTCTAATGATTAATGCGGAGATGGTTGCGATTAGGTCTATGGTGATGCAAAATCGACTTGCTCTTGACATTCTATTGGCAAAAGAGGGCGGAGTCTGTAAATTATTGAAGACGAAACATTATTGCACTTATATTCCTGATAAAAGTGCAGAGATTGGAACGTATATTCAAAACATAACTAAACTTGAAAAGGAACTTAAACCACTGGAAGTTGATAGTGTATGGGAAAGATTGACAAATAGTATATCGTCGATTGGAACCTGGTTTGCTAATATAGGTAAAGGACTTATAGGTCAAATACTAGTTCCCTTAGCAGGGATAGCTATAATAGTTCTGACAATAGTATTTTGGTGTAAATGCTGTAGAAAGAATGGAACGTATAAAGTGACAGAAAAAGGGAAGAAGAGAAAGAGGGACGAAATCGAACTCGAAGAGTGGAGAAGTGAACTATACAAAAAGCTGAAAGGAGATTGTAAAAGTAGAAAAGCTAAAATTGAAAATGAGAATGAAGTGATTTGCTAGAAGTTGGCATCTGATTGTAGTTTTTGATGGCTCAGAAACGCCATCATAGAGGGGATTGATGGAGCAAGGTTTCATAAATGAAACTTGCTTGGATTCAATCTTCCTCATAGTATTAATATTAAAACTTGTATTGTCTGTATTAATCCTTGCATACACTACACGAATAGTAAGGATGCTTGCCTATGTGTTTTACTAACGAATAACGCTTGTTCCTAATCTAAAATGGCCGCTTAAGCACGGGAACTTCTCTGCGCATGTCGCAACCTGATCACATGATGTGACGTCTTTCTTTGCTTGGTGGGAAATTTCTGCTACTGCGCAGTGTGTCTTAAAATGGCTGCTCAATGTTTTCACATGCTTCAGCTTGCTCTCGTGTCATTACTAATTTGTCGTTTCTTAACGCTATTAATGCGGGATAGGATTTATAATTAAATGGGATTAGAAGTAAGGAAAATGGGTATACAGTGAAACGTTTTATTTGTGATTTTAATATTTTCTTCTTGCACTTTTAGTAATTCGTAATCTTGGGCCTGGGTTGGTGACTTCAAACTCGAGAAGCAGAAGGTTCTGCGCATGTGTCCTGAATGACTGCCAAAATGAAGTCAACTTGGACGTCTCACAAGGCCGTGACCTGATGGCCAAAGATGTTATACTACTGTATTTCCTGTCGCGCATAGATACACTGTCTATGAAAATTGGTGTACATTTGTCGTGAGACGGGTGGGAAATAAAGCGAATGTATTAATTTGAAGGGTGGGAACGTAAAAACAATAGGCTTTACAATTTAGGCCAAATCTGTCATAGTGCGAGAATCCACCTCCTGTCCCTGCCCAATCAGAAGTAGTGGTCCCATATTTTAGCAACATTAAGGGGAGGTACATGGGCGTAGAAGGGTATAATAGAATATAGCATTAGTAATTAGTTAGCACAGACTCCCAGAACATACAGAAGAGCTCCAGGCTGCCATGCTGATCGGTTGCTGACTGAATTCCTGTCCGGAAGAGGTCCTGAGGAGGGGGCGGCGGAGTCCATTAGACGGGAGAATCGAGGAGAAATCGAGTGCCAGAGAGGGGAACGGCGCAGGCGTCGTTGTAGAGAGGTCACCAGTCCTGTCCTGATCCTGAAGGAGGTCCTTGCTCTTCATCCTTCCTGGGTCCTATTCTTTCCAACACCTTGGCTAAGGGGCTTGGTTCTCGCATTTAGGTAAATATATGCAACCTTTAGTTGCGCTGCTGTTTCTATCCTCTCTTTCCTTAAACACCGTCATTTATTAGCAATAATTATTCTAAGCTTTCACATGGGTATTCTGATCAAATACCGTGTCTTTTCCTGTATTTTACTCTGCTAAAACTATTAGATAAACATTTTAAAACTTCCTGACTCTGTGGTTATTTCAGGATTATGTATTATAGTGAATGTCACTCATTTTAAACTTCCCAATTAGCAAGGGGATCCATTGGTAAGTTATTACTCTTCAATCAGAAGGTAATTGGTAGCAGGGATTTTTGATATAAGAGTATATCTGACACCCATTGTAAGTATTAGCGTAGTGTGAATGTATGGGCCCAAGTGAGTATATGGTGTATGAATGCTGTTTGCTAATATCGCGCTGGATCAGTTTTCTGGTAAGCAGAGGACGGTTTGTGTTACTCTTTGTTAATTGGGTAATGAGAAATTTACTTTGTATATTTATGAACTAACATCCGTTATTCTTGAGTATTGTTTTATGTTGTCCAGAATACCCCGGGGTAGGTAAAAAGAATAGTGGGTGTCAGGTAGAAGCCATACTGCAGTGAGGTTATCTGTCAGGCAGAAATAGTACTGAAAAGTTAAGCAGGGCTATCAGTACTCGTTAGGGATTCTTTGCGTGTAAGTAATAGCAAAAGAGTACGCTGGTGAAATTTTGATGTTATATCACCTAGAAAGGGTAACATTGAAGGAGTAACAGGTACTTCTGGAGCTTGTGTGAAGAGTAGATGGAAGGGTTTTACTCGTAGAGTATGTGTTAGTAAACGGAAGGGTTTTACTAAGTGTGTGAGAGAAACTATCTTTTCCGAATTAGAGAAACTGGCACGATAGCGAATGTTTTATGTTGGTACTGAATTTTAATTAAGAACTATAGAGAAAATAAGTTTTGCGTAAGATTTTTGTAAAGGGAGGGTCAGTTGCCGGAGAGGGAGCTGACGTCACCAAACGCCGCGCTGGGATTGGTTGGATCCACGGGTGTGGAGAGACTCTTGTAAAGGAGGGGTCAGTAGTCAGGAGTAGAACTGACGTCACAGGTGCCGCGCTGGGATTGGTTGAATCAGCGTGGGAACAGAAAAGAGCAGATTGTAAAGGAGGGGTTGACAGAGAAACGTCACCAAAAAGCCGCGCAAGGATTGGTTCAGAAATAAAAGTTAGCAGACATTTGATTGGTTGAAATTTTAAAAAGCGATATTCTTAGTGGGTAAAGGATTGCATGTTAAAACGTGATCCGACTTTAATAGAAAATCGTCCAGATAGGAGATATTTAGGGTTTGCAGAATATAATTGTATCCATCGGTATTTGCCCAAAATGTACGGAGAAAAGAAAAAGATGTCAGTTTTACAAAAGATTAAGAATTATTTCAAAAAGGACAAACCAATCAAGACTATGGAGGGAATTATTATTCCCCCAGCCAAAACGCCCGCATCATTCATGATGATGGAGAGAGGTTATCATACTTGTGTATGGATAGAGAATTGGAGAGAATATACCAAAAATGACGGGATACTAGTATTTCCTGAGAATGGCACGCTCAATGGGCGAATTCTTCAAAATTTGAGACAAAGGATGAATGATTTAGAACCTAGACCCAGATTAACTCAATACAAAGCTTTAGAAGAGTGGGAAACTGAGGCATTTGAGCGTGATCAATCTCGAAGTAATGGGAGGTATCCAGGATTTTTTCCCAGATATTTACGTGAAACTAGGGAAGGTCAGATGAAGCAATGGAGAAGGGCAATGCTTGTTGAGGGATTATATCCCTTATTCACAGAAGGAGAGAAATCAGGAGGCAAGTGTACAGAAAATACCAAACATTTAATGAGACATGAAGATTCAGAAGAAGAGTTTATGGAGGAAATGTTAAGAAATCCTCCACCGTATCAGGAAGGGTCAAGTGGACTCCCTCCTAGTGCCCCACCACAAACACCATTGGTACCTCAGGTACTGCATGAATTTACCCCGAATAGAATACTTCATGACAAAGAAAAGGAAGCGTTAGAAAAGACGAGAGCAGAATTAGTACGGAAAATATCACAGATAAAAACACATCCTGATTCATTGACTATTCCTGTAACAATTGGTCCAGTGGTGCCATTGTATGGTACGCAAGGAAATTGTCCTCCTCTAATACCCGTACCTTCTCCTATGAACACTCCTGTGAATCTTTCAAAATCTGAAGCTCCAGTCATAATTGAGGATCAATTTAGTGATTGTGATTCCACAGTATCTCTCATGGACTTACCTGTCAGAGGTCCAGTAAAAGGTACTCCTAGAAAAGAAATACCTGAGTGTTCAAAAGATGTAAGTTTAATAACTTCATCAGGGGCAAAGAGTGCCACCATAGTAACACCTGAAGATTTAGAAAGGTGGGTACAAGGATCAGATAAAATGTGCACACCTCCAAAATTACTAGACATTCAGAAATTAAAAGTCGAGTTAGAAGAAATGATAGCAGGAAATGTGGGAGTAGAACGTTTAAACACTTATGATGAAGAAGAATTGCTGTTCCTGTGGAGGAGTATCACTAGAAATGTAAGGTTATTTCATGAAAAATTGTCCAATTTAGCCTTACAAATGGGAATCGAAATAGGGAGATCAAAAGTACTACAGAAGCCCTATAGAGCAGAAGTTTCGGACAAAGATTTAGAAAATATGAATGCTTCTGGAAGAAGACTGCAAATACGAGAATTAATGTTAGTTTTGCAAAAATGGGGAGACTTAGATAAGTGGAGAACTTAGATAAGTGGAGAAAAAGGAAGAAGCTCGCTCAATTCGAACAGCTTCTGAATATGTAATGAAGGAGACAGAAAAAGCTGACAAAATGTATCCGATGCGAGAAGTTGCAGGAGGAGGTTATGTGCATGTTCCTTGGAGCAGACAGGATATTTTATCATTTACGAATGATTTCCCAAAGCTGAGAGAAAAGCCAATTGAATGGTACAAGCAGGTTGAGAGGTTTGTGAAAGTATCAAAGGTATTGTTGAAGGATTTGGATGGTCTATTTGACATAGTGGTACCTGCAGATTTATGGACAGATTGTAAGATCACAGTCGATTGGCCAAGTGATGAGTATCCCAGAGATCCAAAGACAGGTGCTCCGTCAAGTGATGTGATGAAAAAGTATCAGCAGGTGATAACATACCTGAAAGGGAAAATACCCCCAAAAGAAACAGATTGGGTAAAAATAGATCGAACTACCCAAGAAGCCAGTGAAACAGTACATTCTTACTATGAGCGCCTCTTACAAGAGTTCAAACAGTACAGTGGGTTTGAGGACATTGGAGACAAAAACATGAGTCAGTTTGTATACCGATTTGTGTACGGTTTGAAGCCCGAGATTTGCCAGATGATTAAACAGCATATGCTTTGCTGGCAAGGGAAACCCATTGATGAGATTCTGAAATTTGCAAAATATTGTGGGGATGATATCGAAGACAGACACAAGAAATTGCAAGAAAAAGTAATGTGGGCACAGGTGAAAATGGCTGAGAAGCAGGGAATTAACTTAGATAATCCTAATGAAACTCAGGGAAAAGACTCTGGAACGAATGGTGATTCTGGGAATAGTGGAAGAATGAAAGGACGAATGAGTAGAGAAGAGGCTAAAAAGAAATTTCCTTGTCATGGATGCGGAAAATTGGGGCATTGGAAGGACGAGTGTAAAAAGATTCGAAATAATAATAGCCCAAATCAAAATTTAAATTCACAGACGCAGAATGACTCACAGCAGGGGGTAAATCCTCAGAGTCAGTTACCATCTCCGCCTGTTCAGGGTAATGTAAGCAGAGCAAAGCACGGTACAGACATCGGATACCCAAGAGGAAGTGGTAAGAATGATTATATGACCTCACAATTTCTTTTGCAGGATGACTTTTGCAGGTTTGATGCATGACGGTGCCTAGGAGAGGGGGAGCAGGAGTGCGTACTTGGCGCATCCTTGCAGGTAGATCAGTCAGGTCCATATGTTGAAGGAAAAGTGAGGGGTAATGATATTACTTTTCTTTTGGACACTGGTGCTACCAGGTCTACTGTAAGAACAGCAGACGTTCCAAACCTTCCTCTCTGGTGAAGATATCCAAGTGATAGGTGTTGCTAACCAAAGAATTAGAACACCTCTTACCGAACCAATGGAAGTTAAAATCGGAAATTTCAGAGAAATGCATCAATTTGTAGTGTGTGATTCTAGCCCAGTGAACTTACTAGGTAGGGATTTATTGTGTAAGATGAATTGCACAATTTTCTGCACACCGGATGGTGTGGCAGTACAAACCCCAGACGAAGATCATGTATATAAAATTATGGTTGCAAAACAAGGTACAGAAGTAGATGAAATGTTTTCAGTGTTAACAAAGGATGAGTTGCCAGAAGAATTAAAAGGTACAGTAAACCCCATAGTATGGGATTTCACAGGAAAAGAAGTAGGACTCATGGCTAAAATAGACCCAGTTAAAATTACTGTAAAAGAAGGTGCGATTTTCCCAAATACAAAACAGTACAAAATGAGTGCAGAAGTTAAAGCAGGTGTCATTGAAGAGAACAACCGGATGGTTGAGCAAAACATACTGAGAGAAGTGATGAGTAGCCTATGTAATTCACCAATAATGGGTTTGAAGAAACCTAGTGGAAAATATAGGATTGTTCAGGATTTGAGGAAAATTAACAAAATTGTGGAACCATGTTGTCCTATAGTGCCAAATCCTGCAGTAATTCTGTACCAGATTCCTTGGAGTGCAGGATGGTTCACAGTAATTGATTTATGTCAAGCATTCTTCTCAATTCCGTTGCACCCAGACAGCCAATATTTATTTTCCTTTAAATTCGAAAACAAGGTCTATTTGTGGAATCGGGTTCCTCAGGGGTACACAGAAAGTCCTTCCATTTTTAATCAGATATTGAAAAAGTGCCTTGAAAAATTAGTGATGCCAGGAAGCTCAGTCTTAGTACAGTATATTGACGACTTATTAGTAGCGTCAAACACCAGAGAAGACTGCGTTGTTGATTCCATAGCACTCTTAAACCTTTTGGCAGAGGAAGGGCATAAAGTCTCACCTGAGAAATTACAGTTCTGTACCACAGCTGTTAAATATCTGGGACACCAAATTGAGAGGGGAAAAAGAAGAATAACCTCTGAAAGAGTAGAATTAATAAAAAGAATGCAAATGCCTGTAACCCAAAGAAAAGTACGAATGTTCCTAGGAATAGTGGGATACTGTCGACAATGGATAGCAAATTTTTCCATGTTGGCTAAGCCCCTAATTAACATGACCAAAAAGAAAGCAAAAGACCCTGTTGAGTGGGAGGATGAAAGTGTAGAAGCTTTTGTAAAATTGAGAAACGCTCTTTGTTCAGCACCTGCCTTAGGCATGCCTGATTATAAAAGAGAATTCGCATTATTCTGTCAAGAAAGAGAAAATTGTGCACTTTCTGTCCTAACTCAGAGACATGGACTAGACAGACGTCCTATAGCGTACTTTTCTGCTACATTGGACCCAGTAGCAGCTGCGTTGCCAGGGTGCTTAAAAGCAGTGGCAGCGACTTGTTTGAGTATTAAACAAAGTGAGTCAATTGTAATGGGACACCCTGTAATGGTGTATGTTCCACATGCAGTTGTGATTCTGTTGACCAGAACCCGAACTCAGCATCTTACTCCTAGTCGGCTGACTAAATATGAGAGAATAATAATGGGTGCTGAAAATGTGACCATGGTAAGGTGTACGATAATAAATCCAGCAACCTTACTGCCAGACCCATATCACGAAACAAATAAAGATGACGAAGAAGATGAACATGATTGTATACAGATTACAGAATTATGTACAAAACCACGCCCAGACATTGAGGAACAGCCTCTTAAAAAGCCAGACAGGGAGCTATTTGTTGATGGATCATGTCAAAGACATGAAGATGGTAAACTAACTGCAGCATATGCAGTATGTGAATTAACTGGAATAGTCGAAGCATCCTATTTACCAGGAGTCAAATCTGCACAAGTAGCTGAATTGATTGCATTAATAAAAGCTTGCAAATTTGGGAGGTATCAGAGAGTAACTATATTTACTGATAGTCAATATGGTTATGGGGTAGTGCATGATTTTGGCCAATTATGGATGCAGAGGGATTTCATTACTTCTTCAGGATCCCCCATTAAAAATGGACAATTTGTAAGGGAATTGCTAGAAGCAATACAATCACCAAAAGAATTGGCTGTGGTGAAGTGTGCCGCACATCAGTCAGGAGATGACTGGGTGGTAGTCGGCAACAGATATGCGGATCTGGTGGCTCAATATTGTGCAAAAACCAGAACGTCAGTCAATAAGAGGGTGGAAAGAATGGGAATCAGCTGCCAACTCATGCTGTTTATGCCACCTGAAACTTGGAATGAAGTGAAAAGATTGCAAGATGAGGTTGATGAAGTTGAACGAAATGTGTGGATCAAAGTGGGTTGTTCTCAAAGAAGAGAGGATGAAGTATGGGTCAGTACAGATGGCAGACCAGTCATGCCAGATTGTTTACTCTCACAAATGGCCAGGATGTATCATGGAGACACACACATAGGGAGAGATGCAATGATTAGATTGTTCAGACAAAGTTGGTACAATCCCAAATTCAGAGCTGTTACAGAGAGTCTTTGCCAGAGATGTCTAATTTGCCAAATGCACAACACAGGCAGGAAAACAATAATTGGGTTTGGGAAGATTGGGAAAGCAGAGGGTCCATTCATAAGACTCCAGTTTGACTTCATACAGTTACCACGATGCAGAGGGTTGAAATATGTACTAGTCATAGTATGTCTGTTTTCAAAGTGGGTGGAGGCTTATCCAACTAGGAGAAATGACAGCATCACAGTTGCAAAACTGTTACTAAGAGAGCTCATACCTAGGTTTGGTTTCCCAGTATCTTTGGAATCAGATAGAGGAAAACACTTTAACAATGAAGTGATCCTGATAATCTGTGAAGCATTTCAAATCAAACAGAAACTGCATTGTGCATATCGTCCAGAGGCTTCTGGAGTGGTTGAACAATTGAATGGCACTATAAAATCAAGGTTGGGAAAAATGTGTGCATCGATATCATTGGAGTGGCCTGATGCATTGCCACTTGTTCTGATGGGACTCAGAAGCATACCTGACAGAACGACAGGATTGAGCCCACACGAAGAGCAATGAGACAAACACATGTTCCCACAAACAAACTGGTGAATATATCTGATGATATGGTGCTGGACTATTGTAAAGGATTGGCTGATCTAGTGCGTTCTGTCTCTCACCAGGTTGGAGAAGACGCAGTTTCCAGGCAGCCTGAACTAGAACATGACCTGAATCCTGGTGATTGGGTGGTAGTGAAGAATCACACCAGAGAAACGTGTCTATCACCCAGGTGGAGCAGACCTTGTCAAGTCATATTGACCACCAATACAGCAGTGAAGTGTGCAGGATTTCCGAATTGGATTCACGTAAGCCACACAAAGAGAGTACCAGACCCTGAAGAAGAGAACACTCAGACAACCACAATCACTGAAGAAGCTGAAGGTTGCCAAGCTGAAGAATCTCAGGCTCGAGGTTCGAGAGAAGTTGACGGAGAACAACCGAGCACAAGTCAGGATTGGATACCAGTAGTCGAAGTTCCTGAGATTTTCCACCGAACAAGAAGTCAACAGAAATTAAGAGCAATTGAAGAAGATCAGATAGGTGAAGAAGAAGTGGTTCAGAATCAAGAAGACAAGCAAGTAAACGACCCTGAACCAAATCAGATAGGGAAAGAAAACTGGACTCAAAACAGTGAAGATTTAATAGACTTTGAACAGGGAGAGACAGGTTTAGAAGAAGCAGGTCAGGCTGCAGAAGTACACAGTGCAATAAGCCCTGATCAGAAGCAGTTAGATCAAGAAAAGTACACAGAAGAAGAAAACGTTGAAAAACATGAACTTGAAGAAATAAACAAAGAACAAAGTGAACTATTGGAAACTCACAGTGGTGCTGTTACAGAGAAACTAATCAGACCTGAAAAAGAACAAACAAAAGAAACAGTAAACAAAGAAAATAAAGAAGTACAAAGCAGTGAAAATAACGAGACCACTGAAGAAGAAAACAGAGAAACAGTGCCAACAAAGAAAACAAGAAAAGGAAACCATTGGCCAAGTGTCATCAAAAGAGTAAAATACCACATAACTACTAGAAGTGAAGACCCAGATCAAGTACCTGAAGTAACAAGTCAAACTGATCAAGAGAAAAAGTCTGGGAAAGGAAAAAGTAAAAGGTTAAGACTCGTGAATAACAAATTTAAGGGTCCTGACTGGACTTATATCATTCTTGAAGACTTTGAAAACTCAGAATCAAGTGACAGTGGTGGTGAAGGAACAAGTGCAGAACTAACGTACGAAAAGAAACAAGACCACCCTGACTAAGCAAAAGAATCCGCTGAAGAAGAGGAATAGAGATAAGAAGAGCAATCTTCCTTGTCGAAAAATGCCTGATGATAGAGTTACTGGGAGACCAAAACGAAAATGTTGTAGAAGATGCTGTGCAATTTGCATATGTAGTCTAGTATTGGTGCTTATAGTATGGTTAGTTCTGATTGTAGCAGTTCCTTACCTGATGATAATAGATAAAAAGAACAATAATGAAACTATAGGGAGGACAGCAAACATGAAGGGCAATAGAGTAGAGCTAATGGCAGAAGATGAGGCAGAAATTCATCATGAGATAGCTGATAATGACACTAGTTTAAATGTTTTCAAAAAGTTATTGTTTCAGTATGTAGACACCATGGAAGTTAGTAATTGTTATGTCTGTATGAAGTTACCTGAATCAGTAGCAGAGGGATTAACATACCATCACTTACCATTGACATATGGCATTTCATGTAGCGTAGTAACAAGTTTATTTTATAGAACAGGTAGATTACAGTATTACTATTCGAATATAGATGTGATATTTTCTGAGGTTCCGATTCGCAAGAGTATGAACCCAGTTCTTAGCGCTTTAGATGCACAGTTTATGGGAGAATTTTTCTTAACAATGAAATCAATAGACATAACTCATGCACGTAGACACAATCTAACATGTTCTTTACTAGAAGAAGAGAAAGTATTTTTGAATTTAGTAGAAGATAGAAGACAGGATTTTCAAAAGAAAGCTTCTGAGCATAAGGCTCATTTACCACCTTGGGCAGAGAAAGAGGGAAGTTATACACCTGGCAAGGCTCAAGCTGCTATGGCTCTGGATTTTGTAAAGACAGGGAAAATATGTCTTCATAGGTTAAAGACTGACTATAACAATGTTTTCATTGGTACCAGTGAGTGTGAACACAATTTTTTAATTCTTGGAGGTTGGGGAATAAAAGGAGGAACGGATTCAGTTTTTCCTGGAATCTATTATGTCTGCGGGAATAAGGCTTACTTTAGGCTTCCTGCACGGTGGTATGGAAGTTGTTATTTTGGAATAATTTTTCCAAAAATATACCACGTAAAAAGAAACACTGGGAGCAATGAAAACAATGGCGAATTAATACGTAGTAAAAGAGCTAGTTTTTCTGAAATAGTAGGTGATATATTTGGTGCATTGATACCTTCAGTGGGAATAATTCTGAACTCAAGGAAAATATGTAAATTGTCTACAGTGGTTGATCGTTTATCAACAGATACTGCTGGAGGTTTTCTAATGATTAATGCGGAGATGGTTGCGATTAGGTCTATGGTGATGCAAAATCGACTTGCTCTTGACATTCTATTGGCAAAAGAGGGCGGAGTCTGTAAATTATTGAAGACGAAACATTGTTGCACTTATATTCCTGATAAAAGTGCAGAGATTGGAACGTATATTCAAAACATAACTAAACTTGAAAAGGAACTTAAACCACTGGAAGTTGATAGTGTATGGGAAAGATTGACAAATAGTATATCGTCGATTGGAACCTGGTTTGCTAATATAGGTAAAGGACTTATAGGTCAAATACTAGTTCCCTTAGCAGGGATAGCTATAATAGTTCTGACAATAGTATTTTGGTGTAAATGCTGTAGAAAGAATGGAACGTATAAAGTGACAGAAAAAGGGAAGAAGAGAAAGAGGGACGAAATCGAACTCGAAGAGTGGAGAAGTGAACTATACAAAAAGCTGAAAGGAGATTGTAAAAGTAGAAAAGCTAAAATTGAAAATGAGAATGAAGTGATTTGCTAGAAGTTGGCATCTGATTGTAGTTTTTGATGGCTCAGAAACGCCATCAGAGAGGGGATTGATGGAGCAAGGTTTCATAAATGAAACTTGCTTGGATTCAATCTTCCTCATAGTATTAATATTAAAACTTGTATTGTCTGTATTAATCCTTGCATACACTACACGAATAGTAAGGATGCTTGCCTATGTGTTTTACTAACGAATAACGCTTGTTCCTAATCTAAAATGGCCGCTTAAGCGCGGGAACTTCTCTGCGCATGTCGCAACCTGATCACATGGTGTGACGTCTTTCTTTGCTTGGTGGGAAATTTCTGCTACTGCGCAGTGTGTCTTAAAATGGCTGCTATGTTTTCACATGCTTCAGCTTGCTCTCGTGTCATTACTAATTTGTCGTTTCTTAACGCTATTAATGCGGGATAGGATTTATAATTAAATGGGATTAGAAGTAAGGAAAGTGGGTATACAGTGAAACATTTTATTTGTGATTTTAATATTTTCTTCTTGCACTTTTAGTAATTCGTAATCTTGGGACTGGGTTGGTGACTTGAAACTCGAGAAGCAGAAGGTTCTGCGCATGTGTCCTGAATGACTGCCAAAATGAAGTCAACTTGGATGTCTCACAAGGCCGTGACCTGATGGCCAAAGATGTTATACTACTGTATTTCCTGTCGCGCATAGATACATTGTCTATGAAAATTGGTGTACATTTGTCGTGAGACGGGTGGGAAATAAAGCGAATGTATTAATTTGAAGGGTGGGAACGTAAAAACAATAGGCTTTACAATTTAGGCCAAATCTGTCATAGTGCGAGAATCCACCTCCTGTCCCTGCCCAATCAGAAGTAGTGGTCCCATATTTTAGCAACATTAAGGGGAGGTACATGGGCGTAGAAGGGTATAATAGAATATAGCATTAGTAATTAGTTAGCACAGACTCCCAGAACATACAGAAGAGCTCCAGGCTGCCATGCTGATCGGTTGCTGACTGAATTCCTGTCCGGAAGAGGTCCTGAGGAGGGGGCAGCGGAGTCCATTAGACGGGAGAATCGAGGAGAAATCGAGTGCCAGAGAGGGGAACGGCGCAGGCGTCGTTGTAGAGAGGTCACCAGTCCTGTCCTGATCCTGAAGGAGGTCCTTGCTCTTCATCCTTCCTGGGTCTTATTTTTTCCAACACCTTGGCTAAGGGGCTTGGTTCTCGCATTTAGGTAAATATATGCAACCTTTAGTTGCGCTGCTGTTTCTATCCTCTCTTTCCTTAAACACCGTCATTTATTAGCAATAATTATTCTAAGCTTTCACATGGGTATTCTGATCAAATACCGTGTCTTTTCCTGTATTTTACTCTGCTAAAACTATTAGATAAACATTTTAAAACTTCCTGACTCTGTGGTTATTTCAGGATTATGTATTATAGTGAATGTCACTCATTTGAAACTTCCCAATTAGCAAGGGGATCCATTGGTAAGTTATTACTCTTCAATCAGAAGGTAATTGGTAGCAGGGATTTTTGATATAAGAGTATATCTGACACCCAGCGTAAGTATTAGCGTAGTGTGAATGTATGGGCCCAAGTGAGTATATGGTGTATGAATGCTGTTTGCTAATATCGCGCTGGATCAACTCCACCAAGTGAAAATAGGAAGAAGGCCGGCTGGCTGACTTTTGGCAGCTCAGCTCTGCCAGTGAGAAGCCCAGCTAGCTATTCTGGCTGTGAGGAATCAAAAAGACCTTCTGGCGACTCACCCGGTGGATATAGCAGAGGCCTTTGCACAATTCTTGGGTGCCCTGTATAGCACGGAAGCACCCGAGAATCTTCAGAGTGAGATGGCATGCTTTGAGGGAGTACACCTTCCTACTGTATCCTAAGGTGGCAGGCAGGTGCTAGAGGGAGGCATTACTGAGATATCAAATGCAATTTCAGATATGCCGTACAATAAAGCACTGGGAGACTATGTGTATCCTACTGAATTCTACAAGCTAAAGAAATAGATAATAATACCCTTGCTTGCAAGCTTTTTAAAAAAGCAGAGGAGACAGTTCAGCTGTGCACTGAACACAAGGCGAAAATACAGAGAAAGCATAACAAGACATCTCCTTGCTGAATGGGCCAACAGAGAAGAGTTCACAGATTAACATCCTGTGGTGGTAACAATACAATTTTCATTTACACAGGACTAGACCTAGGAACAACATTACAGGAAGCAATACAAAATTAACAAATATTCATGAAAAGAGAAATTTTGATTTAGTCCTTCAAGCCAAGGAAATCTACATTGAATAGAATTTGGGTTACCATTCCAGATAACAATGGTGATACAAGTGTTTTTTGATCGGTTTTATATCTCAAAAAATAAGTTTATACATGTCAGGGAGGAATCAGGAATCAGTTTCCAATTTCTAAGAGGGCTTCCTAAAATCATGGGGGCATATTAGCAAGACCGGTGATAAAATTTTCGCCGTTTTAGCGGCAGGAAACTGCCGCTAAAAACGGCGATAATGGGCTTGCTAATATGCGTTATAGATTTCCAATAGAAGCCCAGGTTAGATGTGCAGGACATCTAACCTGGGCTTCTATTGGAATTCTATAACGCATATTAGCAAGCCGGCGATAATTTTATCGCCGGTCTTGCTAATATGCCCCATGGTTCTTTGCTTCTTCGAACAAGGTAGTTCCAAGAGCAAGGACAGAGCTTAATTTGTAAAAAATAATTGTGCAGCTGCTCAAAACGTTCTTGAGAGACCAGTGCCCATTTCTACCACTGACACCACCCACTTCTACCACTGGTGCTGCCCACTGCCACCCTTGGTGCCTATTTTTATTGCCTAAATGGACACCACCCAAAGTCAGGGGGAGTATCTGACATGAATTGCAGTGATTAAAGAAGGGGTTCTCCGAGCACTCAAGAATCAAGAGTTGAGGTCGTAGTTTCAACACATGCTCTATATTTGACATCCATTAGTCCATTTTGCCCTTGCCAACACGCGTTTCGTCTCATGCTAACAGTGTTGCAGCAGACTTCATCAGCGCCACAAACATAAATATAATCACATTTAGGGAAGAGCACCTAAATATATAAAATCTCACCACCAGGGTCTGAGACACATAAGGCACCTCGTGACTCAGAAGTTTTACATGATCTAATATTATATCCAGATGTTAGTCAAGTCACCCTGAGACATGCACGTGATGGTGTCACCAATAGTAATCTTATCATTAGGGTCATAATGATGGTCAGAAACAATCTGAAGACTTGCCTACTCTTCTGTTGTTGTATACAAACAATATGAAAAAGAAGCCAAAGTGTCCATAAGTGAAATGCCTGTCTGAAAATGAATAAGAGCATCTTCTAGGAAACCACCTTTTCATTATTATCTTGTTGTATCCGATATACAAGACTAAACAGTCACCTTTTGTAGCCCCACTAGCTTGTGTGGAGTATGGGGCCCTGTGTGTTTGTCATTCCATTCTGTCTGTAGAGAAATATATCTATAACATTTAGACATATTCTCCCGTACCCATGTATCTGTTTCTATGATCACTGTCATTCTCCATACGCATGTCTCATATGTATCAAGATAGTCCAGTTCATATATAACATTATCCTACCATATACTCATGCCACATGATTTATGGCTGTGACTACCATACAAACGAATCATCCCATACATAGGAGACACTCGTATCTCAGCTTTTGTATGAACAAAATGATATTACTTGTCCGCCCGTGACTCCCAAACAGTCACTAGACCTCATAATTTGACCATTTGCCTGTCTGTGCCCCACATAAACTGAATTTGATAACTGTGCATTCTGGTGAAAGCTGTTAAAATGCAGTAAGTTGTTACGATCGGTTTCTTTTCTGTATAAAGTTGTTTCCAGTTGATGGTTATTAATGTAGATAAACACGTCCAAAAAGTTGATCATCTGGTCATTAATGTCATAAGTGAAGCTGATATGGTCGTTCACTTGATTCAGAGCTTCAATAGCTGAAGTTAGATCTTCCTTGAGACCCTGCCAGATGACAAAAATATCATCTATGTACCTCAGAAATGTAACTAAGTGTTCCTTCCAAATTCTACCTTATTTATTTTAACCCAAGTGGGGAGACATTCAGGCTCTTATACTGTTTCACATTCAAAATTCTATTGCTACCATACACCTGTTGTTGGTGGTCATAACTTCATCCACTCCTTATTTTACTCTCTTCCTTTCCATCAAATTTCTCTCATTCTCCTCTCTTATTTTTTCATATGATCATTTCTGTATTTGGTAACACTGTGAACGTCTTGGCAACACCAAGAAATGGAAACGCCTTGTTGGCACCTAGAACAAATGTAAATCTTGTATAAGGTTATTTGTGATATTGGGATATGCGCAACCTTATTTTTGTATAGCGGGCACCTGTTGCGCTACCAGCGTTGAGTTCTACCCATTGGTTTCTTATATGAACACCATTGAGATTCGTCCAGTGCAATCACGCCACATTACCTTTTGTATGAATGCAACCACATATTCCTTGTGGAAATTAGCGCAAATACCCATTCAAAGATGGCGGCCATTTACGCCGGCCGTGGAAATCTATCTATTTCTAGTTCCGGTTCTCACCGGGTCACTTGAATGGTGTACACCCTAGGAGAAAACAACACCCATGCTGTGATCCTGATAAGGTATTTACTTTATGCGGTACGCACAATGTCAGGTTTTAATAGTGGTGACCGGCTTTAACAGCACTCAACATACATATATTTGTATGCCGGCATGAACACATACAACGATGTATCCGCCACATTGCCCGGTTCAGACAACTCACACTAATTACCTTTCTATTGAGCATGGAATGTATTATACACACTATTGGCTACCTTTTGCACATCACTTAGAATTTGCGGACTCTTATGACGGTACATTATAGTATAGAGTGCACCAAATGATACTGCACATGCAGCACGATTTAGATACAGCAGGCCCGCCACCGGCTAAATTGTTCTGATACCACCTGAGATTCGCGCGCGCACTCGACGGTAATGCATAGCCTGTAAAATGAAATTCAAGAGTTTGTATGTCACCTATAACCTCGTTTTGATTATTAACTAACACTCACACTCCTCACATATTGTCGAGTACTCTGAGCCACAACCGGGTTTAAGTCATTAAAACAATGGTCAAAAACACATGTGTTACACAGGAAACAGTAACGCAACACGTTTCAGAATTATTATTTTCTTTTATAATACACAAAAAGAGGCTACGTCATAGCACAAACTTGGTGAAGTGGGTTGTTTATATCCTTACTTGTCGTTTCATTTTCGCCTTAATTCATTTTTTCGTAGGAACATACCTCCTGACGAAGGGCAGTGATATGCCCGAAATACATTGGGGACATCCATAATCTCTGTTTGGTGTTTTATCCATTGACGTAAATGGTTTATGTTTTACATGAATAAAATGGATGACTACAACATGAGAAAAAAGCATTGTTCTGGACGCAAATAAAGAATCTCAACTGAAAACAGAGGTTGACTTTGAAATTGAATTTGAAAAACATTTCCACCCAAAGTTCTCCAATTGTGATCCCCGGCAGTGCACTAAAATGACACTTCCCAGTGGGGAAGCACAACAGTTATCATATTTGTCCTACGTCCAGAATCAGAGGATGATAAATTTGATGCACGCCAACCAACCCCTAAATACATGCGATTAAAACTTGTTCTAACAGAAGGAGTTTTACAGAGGAGTGCGTGATCCATACCTTTTGACCAGATAAACTGAAGGCATTCGTATCACATGACACCATATCAACGCCACCATTTGTCCGTATCCATAACTCATATCAGCTCGAGTACCGGGTACCATAAAGCCCACTCATAGTGAATCGTCCAC
This sequence comes from Calotriton arnoldi, assembly GCA_963921515.1. Lineage (NCBI taxonomy): Eukaryota > Metazoa > Chordata > Amphibia > Caudata > Salamandridae > Calotriton > Calotriton arnoldi. Next base: position 1,883,756 of record CAWUFW010002709.1, read on the forward strand.
GCCTCATCTTGTGTGCTACATGCCTTTACCCCATACATGAGTAGATAATCTACCATTCAAATATCTATAATTACACCAATACCTCATTTTTGTGCATACATATATCATCACGTCACATGATCGCTTGTGACTCTTACACAGTCAATAGTTCTCATCACACATCACACTCATATCAACATTACAGAATCCATACTACCATGTGCTCATGCCCGTATCTTATGCCAGTCCAAGTGCTGTCTTTCATAAAGCCCGCTCATTGCTTGCTCATCGTGCCTCAATGATATTTTATTGTGCGTGCCTTTACCTCATGCATACATGCCAGTCCTAGTACCAGGTTTTATAAAGCCCGCTCGTAGCTTGCTGTTCGTGTCTCATTAATATTATATTATGTTGTGCGAGCCTGTGCCTCATGCATACATAACACTGACCCATTCCTATATTAATTGCAGTATCAATATCATTTTATATACATTCCATGTCTGCAACACATACCTGAGGGAGGGTGTTCCCATGTGGACATTTGTGTGTCTTGGCGTACAGCACAAGCGCCATATTGAATTTGGTATACATAGGCCGTGCAAATAAAGAGGGACTAGCTGTGTTTGAATCTCCACTCTCTGTACGTAACCTGGGGTGGCCATATTTGAGCAGTGTCCAAGTGTACGTGCCTCAACTTATATTGTACATGCCTATATCTCATGCAGAGGTTTGAGGGACAACCCATACATATATCCATCCTACTTCCATACCCAGTGTATGTCCATACCACATCTGCGGCAAATACCTGAGAGACAGTATTCCCATACAATCTAGCACATACTATTGCATTCAGCTTGAGTGCCATATTGGATCTGGTATCAGTGAGTCAAGTGTTTTAAGGCGGACTGCATGTGTGCAGAACTCCACTGAATTACACGTGGATGGAGAGTCCATATTTAAGTGTTAAATTAAGTCTGTGTATTGGGATAGCAACCTCGCACATAGGCTTAGAATAATAAAATAGCAACCCTAAAAAGATATCCCCAGTACACTAAAGAAGGGGGCTACCATGCTAGAGTGTGTGTATATCCTGAATAAATAAGTGTGTGTGTGAGCCTTGCATTCATGAGTGGTCGTCAATTGAATGTATTGTAGGAAGCGGCCATATTAGTACATTGGGCACCTATGACCCTAATAAGGTAGTCTTCCGATAAAGACATATTTCACCTGAGCAAAATAGTAAACTACACATGGAAAATTCATATATTGATGAGTAAATGAGAGTTGTACCTTGTATTGTGTCGTTCTAAGGTGATATAGGGAACATAGGGCCAGATGTACTAACGTTTTTAGCGGGCGCAAATGGGTTTTAGACCCGTTTGCGCGTGCAAAACACGAGTGGCCCATGTACTTGTCCTATTTTGCAAGTCGCAAATCAATTTGCGACTCGCAAAATAGGATTAGCGACTCGCTATTAGGAAGGGGCATTCTAAGGGTGTCCCTTCCTAATAGCAACTCCTTAAGCAAAGTATTACTGTTTTGTGACCGCAATTGCGGTCGTAAAACAGTCGCAGTTTACCACCCTTCACAGAAGGCGTGGTAAACCATTCGCAAATGGGAAGGGGTCCCCAGGGGACCCCTTCCCCATTGTGAGTGGCTCTCAAAATATTTTTTAATGGCAGGCAGTGGTCCCAGGGACCACTACCTGCCCTTAAAAAAATGAAACTGAAAAGTTTCATTTTTGTTTTTTAAATGCATTTTGTTTTCCTTTAAGGAAAACGGGCTGCATTAAAAAAAAAAAAACTGCTTTATTTAAAAGCAGTCCCAGACATGGTGGTCTGCTGACCCCAGCAGGCCACCATCCCTGGGAGTGCCAGCCATTCCCAATGGTGTCGCAAATTGCGACAGCCTCATTAATATGCATGAGGCATGCAATTTGCGACCCCATTGGGAATCGCAAACAGTGTCTCAGACACTGTTGTGCATCCCAAATTGCGAGTCGCAAATTGCAAGTCGCAAATGCGATGCAATTTGCGACTCGCAAATTGGTGGGTCGTACATCTGGCCTTCAGTGCACATTAGTCAAGTGATCAATCAGGCCATTTTATTGATGTCTCACCATATTATGTCTGCTGTGGTCCATACTACAATATAGATGATTAGTGTGATGCATTTATGTCAAAAGTGAATAGAATAATAAAATAGCGACCCTAAAAAAGATATCCCCAGTACACTAAAGAAGGGGGGCTACCATGCTAGAGTGTGTGTATATCCTGAATAAATAAGTGTGTGTGAGAGCCTTGCATTCATGAGTGGTCGTCAATTGAATGTATTGTAGGAAGCGGCCATATTAGTACATTGGGCACCTATGACCCTAATAAGGTAGTCTTCCGATAAAGACATATTTCACCTGAGCAAAATAGTAAACTACACATGGAAAATTCATATATTGATGAGTAAATAAGAGTTGTACCTTGTGTTGTGTCGTTCTAAGGTGATATAGGGAACATAGGGCCAGATGTACTAACGTTTTTAGCGGGCGCAAATGGGTTTTAGACCCGTTTGAGCGCGCAAAAAACGAGTGGCCCATGTACTATTCCTATTTTGCAAGTCGCAAATCAATTTGCGACTCGCAAAATAGGATTAGCGACTCGTTATTAGGAAGGGGCATTCTAAGGGTGTCCCTTCCTAATAGCGACTCCTTAAGCAAAGTATGACCATTTTGTGACCGCAATTGCGGTCGTAAAACTGTTGCAGTTTACCACCCTTCACAGAAGGGTGGTAAACCACTCGCAAATGGGAAGGGGTCCCCAGGGGACCCCTTCCCTTTGTGAGTGGCTCTCAAAATATTTTTAATGGCAGGCAGTGGTCCCAGGGACCACTACCTGCCCTTAAAAAATGAAACTGAAAAGTTTCATTTTTGTTTTTTAAATGCATTTTGTTTTCCTTTAAGGAAAACGGGCTGCATTAAAAAAAAAAACTGCTTTATTTAAAAGCAGTCCCAGACATGGTGGTCTGCTGACCCCAGCAGGCCACCATCCCTGGGAGTGCCAGCCATTCCCAATGGTGTCGCAAATTGCGACAGCCTCATTAATATGCATGAGGCATGCAATTTGCGACACCATTGGGAATCGCAAACAGTGTCTCAGACACTGTTGTGCATCCCAAATTGCGAGTCGCAAATGCGACGCAATTTGCGACTCGCAAATTGGTGGGTCGTACATCTGGCCTTCAGTGCACATTAGTCAAGTGATCAATCAGGCCATTTTATTGATGTCTCACCATATTATGTCTGCTGTGGTCCATACTACAATCTAGATGATTAGTGTGATGCATTTATGTCAAAAGTGAACACCAAAGTTAAAGGAAGAAGTTGTTTCAGGATGCTCTCCAACATGCAGAAAAAAGAAAGGGTATCACAATGACTGTATCATGAGCAAATATAAGGCATCTTACTGTCACATTTTCAACTAATCATCATTATTATTTCCTAGATCCATACAATATAATGTGGAGCAGTTGTTAACCGTATGTTGTCATTGAATACAACAAATAGCCTCAGTGTTTAGTCACCCAAGAAGTAATGCATTTCCTGATCGATGTTAAGCCTCTTTTCCACAGCTTTGAGACCCAAAATCCAAATTGCTTCCTGGCGCCTCAAGTGTAACTCTCGATTACCCCCGCTCTCATTTTGTTGTACCATCTCCCTTGCACCAGACACTTATGGGCATTTTCAAACAAACTATCTAATTGTGTTTAATTGCGACTTCTGTGGTTGTGTGTGCTGTCTTTCCCAGCCACCACACTTAAATGCCTTATGAATTGCAATGATGATGATGATGACAAAGTGAGAGAGCCTGTATTTCTCAAGAGGGGTTGGAGGCTGGAGTTCCTCTCACTGAAATAAATAGAGTAAATACTGCATTTTATGGCACATTTTTCACATACATTTTCTAAATAAAGTCTATTTTCCATGCCTCTGTTTGAAAGGCCATTTGGGGTAGAGGCTTGTCACAGTGCCAATGATACCGGAGAAAGAACAGAGGGCCTGATTCATAAAAGTAAACTTACACTTTTGTGCAAGTTTATGATTGTTTGCTATTCACAAAGGTATTTTACTAGTAGTAACTTGATTACTGTAGTCTCCGCACATAAAAAGATAAGATTGTGCTATCTTTTTATGTGTGGAGACTCCGCACAAAAGTGTAAGTTTCTCTTTGTGAATCAGGACCAGAGGGATTCTCTGCCCTTTACAGCTGGTCATAAGTCCTATTGTTAACAGATGAGAAGTTTGTCACTTCTAATACTTGGACAAATATATAGTATTTCTCTTCTCTGGGATTTGTATCTATGGCTTACACCCTGAGGGACAAGTGAGACCAGTGCTATGTGTGAGAGAATGGGATGTTCAGACACCAAGACACACAATAACACTCTTATACATAATGCACACCTAATGGCACTACAGATTGATACTCCCACTGAAATTGATTCACTGTACACTACAACCTCAGTGTATGTTACCTAATATGGATGTACACGTTAGCACTTACCTCGAAAGCATTAAAAACTGGCAGATGCTGAGAGCTGATGCACTGGGTATCTTCATTGGTGTTCAGCCCACGGAGCTACCATACCACCTTCTGTACCTGTAACAGTATGATACCCATGACCTGTCTATTGCCAGAGTCTATATCGGTATTTGTGTATTGAAAACTTAGGTAGCAATGGAGTGCTGGCAAATCTAATGTGTTGATTAACTAACCAATGAAAGGAACACATAACTGGAAGCTGGAAACCTCAAAAAGTCATGATGCCTAAGGAACAGAGGTACGGCCATTCCACCCAATTATTGACGCACACACTAGATAACTACAAACTTTTCACATAGGAAGGACAAACTCGGTGCTCAATCCCATACATCCCATTTTCTGACCTTTGCTCCTCTCTCACTCTCCCCGTCGTATCCTTTGTATGAGCACCAGGGGGCCAATTGTCCATAAAATCCTGCAGAGGTTCATTACTTGAGCAAGTGATCATTCGATGACAGAAGAAATGTCTGCCCTCTTTTCCACAAACTTAGCTGCGCGGATACCTACCAGATCTCTGAGTACAAAATAAATATGAACCAGATACTCTCTTCAGCAGGGGAAGCTTTAGTTTTAGGACACTGCAGAAGTAGTGCAATCAATACAGACATCTATGCAATCTCCAATAATGCAGTGAGGTGCTGTCTGCTCCTCTCTGGAACGGATGCTTTTCTCCATTCCTTGCCTTCTTGAGCGTTCATTATCTTTGAACGACCTTAACCCCTGCTAGGTTACAATGGCAAGTCACATAAAATGCAAACAACGTGGAATGCCTTCTCCATGAAAACCTGTGTATTTTAAAGGTGTATTGCAAATATTTCCATAGTATAATATTACTAAGAACCCCAGTGACAAATGTGAGTTACGTAAACCAGCAGGGCCAGATTCTCAAACTGCACTTTGTAGTACTACAAAAAATACTGCAAAATGTATTTTTAGTCAGCCAGTCATAAACACTTTATTTCGCCAGTAAAAAAAAACGGCATAAAAAGTATACTATATACAATAAAAATAAATAGACACTCATAAATAATACATAGAAATATATTATGCATTACAATAATGCCACTTACACTTCGTAATAAGGCACTCATGCATTAAAATGGGACCGTGAAAGGATGTATAAAGATTAACATCTTATTACATTATCACATATCACAAGTGCTGTTTCCTCCTTTTAAGAGCACACCCAAAAAATGAGGCCAGGCAATAACAGGTGAGAGGGTGAGGTAAAAGCTTTAAAAAATATAAGGCTGGGTGACATTTTCTTCCCTGCCGTCCGCCATCTGCGGTCGAGATATTAAAGCATTAAGTTGAGGAGGGACCGACTGAGATGTCTTTTTCGTAAATAGAGGAAATTCTTTAACACTCTTCCCCTCCTCCTTACTGCTTTCTGCTGTTAAAATGTCAACCGCATTTGTCTTGCCGGTGTCAATATTCTCCTGCGTAAGTGGCGTTAGAGAGGACCCAGCTTCCAGAAATGGTTCGGCGGACTCCTCGACCTGCTCCTCTTCTGAACTCTCGAAACTAGAATTTGGGCCAGGACGGTTACCCGAAAGTCCGGCCCTACCCGTCACTGATGAGAGAGCCTTTGCCTGTGCCAAACCAGTTTTAGCCTTTAAGCCAGTCGCTGAGTCGACTTTGGCGACTGGATTGTTGTGCTTATTATGTCTTCCCATTTCTTCCAGTCAACACAGAATAGTGAGTGAGTGAGTGAGTGAGGTAGCACTTGTAAAGCGCCTGGTTACCCGAAGGCATCCCAGCGCTGAAAGGTACGCAGATACCCGATTCAAGACATGTCAGGGGAAAAGAAAGGTTTTTAGCTGCTTACGGAAGTTCATGTAGTTTAGTTGTGAACGAGTGTGGAGGGGGATGAGATTCCAAGTTTTAGCAACGTTATATGAAAAAAGGCGACCTCCACTTCTCATTCGTTTAATTTTTGGAACTGTCAACAGATGTTTACTTTCTGATCTTAAAGCTCTTTTGGGCTGGTAGGGATGGATCATTGCCCGAATCATCGGGGATCCTTTTCCGGAAAGTGCATTATGTGCAATGCACATAGCCTTAAACTGAATCCTCTCCTGAATTGGAAGCCAATGCAGAGAAGCAAGAGCAGGTTTGGCTGAGAGCCATTTCGGGACATCTAGGAGCAACCGGGCTGCACAATTTTGAACTGTCTGTAATATTTTAGTTGTAGAAAGAGGGGCTCCTAAGTATAGAGAGTTAGCATAATCAAGCCGTGACAGAATCAGTGCTTGTACTAGCAGCCTTCTAGCCATGAAAGGTAATAATGGAAGGATTTTCCTGATCATCCTCAAAAGGCCATAACAGGTGGCTGCTACTTTCCGAGCCTGTTCCTTAAAATCCAGGTTAGAATCAAGCATGACTCCTAGGCTTTTTATGTGCTTTTTTGGGGCAGGAGGAGGGCCCAGACAGTTAGGCCAAAAAGAGTCTATATTGAGCGGAGCAGCGTTGCCAAGGAGCATGACCTCAGTTTTTGTCCCATTAAGCTTCAAATATGAGGTGTCCATCCATCTGGCCAAGAATAGTGCAACACGGTAGCACGGTAGCACCCGCTGAATGATTTTCACCCTCCTTTTATTTGTTAGGGGTTTAATCCTCCCCCTGTTTTCCTCTCTAAGATTAATTCTGAACTCCGCAGTTAACGAAAAAGTCCCCTTTTCAAAATCATTTAACGAGCTTTTAAACGGCCATCACCATCACCTCACCTCACCTCCTCACCTCACGTTTCTCCAGTCCAATTCCCTCTTCATCCGCTTCTGCCCGGTCTACTCCACTCCACTCTGAATCCAGACCCAGTCTTAACCCGCTCCGGCTCGGAAACCTCGAAGTAAGCCTTTTCCCGCTTATTGCTGCTGCAGGAGTAAAACAGGCATTCACCTTTCCTTTACACTCGGCAGTAAACTGGAGTCATCTCCCATTGAACTCGGCTTAAATTTTCTTTTACTGCTCCGAGTCCGTTTCCAACCAGCTCCAGTCAGCGTGAACCGGGGGTATTTAACGCTCATCCAGCAAAAAAGTCTAACTCGGCATCCGACTCCTTTTCCAGGCTTGCGCTGCGATGGACCTAGCAGCTCCGAAAACGCCAAAACCGTTGTGCCGCCATTGCCGATGAAAGAGGTGCGGTCACCTGTGACTACGCGGAGGCGTGGCTTTCCGCCATAGCCGAACCAGCCCACGGCAGACCTCACTCCACCCTATATCGTCATCCTCATCTACATCTACCTCGGCACCGGTTTACATTCAGAATACTTCAACATCAACCCTCACGGCACAAGAATTGAATTCTAATTCCTTGATCCTGGTTCCATCTCCCTCCCCCGAGGACATGCCACTACTTTACACTCAGCCCGTCCAGACCCAGACCATGGCAGCCAACGTAACGGCACCCCCATTAGGATATCAGGAATAGCAAGAGATCCCGACACAGATGCCGGACGACATAAATTTGAGACCGCTGGGTCACCGTCAGGAGGGTCAGAAAGAGTCAAATATTCAACAACTTCCAGCTCTAGAATCAGCTTTAGAATCAGCAGACATTTCAAAGGATGATCTGTCCGATGCAACCTCCACCAAGCAGATGGATATTAAGATCTTGTTAAATCTTATTCTCGAGGAGATAAGAGAGATGAAGATGTCTCAGGAAAATGAAATCGCTTCTCTTCATCTCCGCCTAGGGAAAATAGAAGAAGCTGTAGCCTGTCTTCCAGTTAAAATCCAAGAAGCAGAGTCAAGGATTTCCCATTTGGAAGATCAGATGAGCGGCCTGCTTATGAAAGTAAACGAAGTCACCAAAGACAAGAGTACATTAGAAAACAAGCTCGAAGAGCTGGAAAATCCCTCGCGGCACTCGAATTTGTGCATAGTGGGGTTCCTGAGAGAAGTGAGGGTGCCCAGGTGCCGCAATGGGTGGAATCCTTTATTAAGCAAAAAGTACTGCCCGAGTTCAGCGGGGATCTTACAATCACTAGGGCCCATAGAATTCCATCCCATCCACTGCCAAATTCTAATAGTCCACGTACTATTCTAGTCAACTTCGCAGACTATCGTATAAAGAAGAAGATCCTGGCTAAGGCCATACAACAAAGGCAATTTACGGTCAACGAAACTTCCAACTGCAGAATTTTCTCTGATATGTCAGCAGCGGCGGCCCATAGGCGCAAAGAGTTTGTCAAACTGCTTTTTCTTTTTAAGGCTCAAGGCGCACAGGCGTCCATAGCCCAACAATCCAAGCTGCGTGTTCTTATCAGGGGGAAATTCCACATGTTTTCCAATTTAGAGGACGCTCAGGGTCTTCTCAAGGAGATCTCAGTCTCAAAGTGAAAGAATGGACTTAATAATGTTTTTTTCCACTGTATCTAGGTTTATCCAAGTCCACTATTGCCGGGGTGAGGTTGGTCACCCAGGGTGCAGGTCCATGGCACCCCTAAGACAAGTGGGGCGAGGGAGAGGTGGTTAGTGTGGCGGTTCACCTCTTCAGAGGGGTGGGTTGTGGAGGGAGGGGGTGGTGATTCAAAAGGGTATAGCAGTAAAATGAGCAGTAGCAGGGGCATTTGGGAAAAGACCATTAGGATAACGGGATTGTACGTTTATTTTTTTTTGTGTGTTCTTCTTTTTGATAAATTGTAAAAATGACAAGTACGTGCTGTACTATTTCAGTCAATGTAAATGGGATACTAAACAAATCAAAGTATGGAGCATTAATTAGGTGGCTAGTTTCCTTTTCGCCCCAGGTATTATTCCTCCAGGAACCCATTTAAAAACTAACTCCCCAAGTTATTTCTGCCTAGATTTTTTTCTCATGCCTTTTTTGCTTCAGCTGGATTGGCCAAAAGAGGAGTAGCCATTTATTTCTGTCAAAGTCTTCCATGGAAATTTGGCCAAATCCGGAGAGATCCCTTGGGAAGATGGATTTGGATTGAGGCAAATTGAACGGGATGATAATACATTTTGTAAATTATTATGGCCCGACAGTAGATGATACCATAGCCCTACTCAAGATTAGTGAGCTACTTAGGGGGGCACCGGGAAAAATAATCCTGGGTGGGGATTTTAACTTTATTCAAGTTATTCAAGACCTAAAAAAAGATACTTCTAATAAGAGCAAAAAGAGTTGAAACCCCAAACTAAGAAAGTTCTGGAGGCCCTAAGGCAGGAACATCTTCTGTTAGACCCTTGGCGTCATTCCAATCCAACTGATTATAAATTCACATGCTACTCTAATCAATTTCATACGGCCTCCCGTATTGACTTTTTCTAATATCACGATCGTTGAGTTATACAGGCACTGCAATAGGGGCTAACTCATTTTCAGATCATTCTCTTGTGACACTAGAGTTGGAGATTGAAGGGGCAGGAGGATTCGTTCCAGGTGGCAGATGGATTGTCTCCTCTTGCAGGACCCTCAGTGGGTAGCCGAAACTAAAGAGTGGATATTAGAATTTTTCAGGATAAACGAAAATACGGCAGAAATCTTTTCAGTTTGGGCCGGTTTAAGGCAGCCCTACAGGGGCAGATGATCGCGTTTTCAGCCGCCCAGTCAAGAAAAAGGCGCGATTAATAAACTCCAGCAGGCGGTAGACTATGCAATGAGTTTGAGAAATACCCAGTCGACGGGGGATGCCGGGACTCAGCTTGAAAGGGCGAAGCTGGCACTGAAAGAGTTTTTTTTAATTGAAGAAATAGCCAGCTCTAGAACATATCAACAACGAGTATATGAGGAGAGTCAAATGGTGGGAAAAATGCTTGCTGGGGCAACAAAAACCAAACAGGAGGCAGCCTTGATTTCTGAAATTATTGATCCAAAGACCCAAGATATTATAATGGATAAAGACGGTATAGCCCAAGTCTTTTTGGAACATTATTCGCAGTTATACGCTACAAGATATGAGGTAGGATCGGTTCAAATTCACAAATACTTTGAGGAAGTAAATCTCCCTATTCTGCCCGGGCCGTTAGCGGAACAACTTGAGCGCGATATATCGGAAACAGAAATCTTAAATGTGGTGAAATCAATTGCAGGGGCAAAAGCCTGTGGAGCCGATGGGCTCCCAATTGAATTTTATAAAACGTTTTCTAAGGAACTGATTCCCTTTTTGGTGAAATTATTTAACACCATCAGACTGGGAGGCTGTATTCCCCCTAGTTTTAAGGAGTCTATTATCGTTAGTTTTGTCAAAAAGAGGAAAAACCATAAGGATGTTAATTCTTATAGGCCGATCAGTCTCCTCAATGCCGATATTAAAATCTTAATGAAAGTCTGGGCTCAACGTTTTACCCCTATTGCCCAGGCACTAATCCATCCCGATCAGTCCGGGTTTGTGGCATGGAGGTCAATGTCCTCCAATACTGGGTTTTTAATTCAGGCCCTTGATTATTCCACGAACCACAAAATACCAACCCTTGTGACAATGGTCGACGCCGAAAAGGCGTTCGACCTAGTAAACTGGCATGCACTTTTTTTTGGATTGCAAAGATTTGGTATTCCCGTTCAAATAATAAATATGTTGAGAAACATCTATCAAGGTGCCCAAGCCCGGGTGGTAGTAAATGGCAATACAATAGGGGTAGTAAACATAAATCGGGGAACCAGACAAGGCTGCTCGATGTCCCCCATTTTGTTCACCTTTTTTATCGAGCCTTTGGCTATTAGAATTCGTGGAAACCCTGAAATTAAACCTCCAATAGAAGGGATGGCGAAATTAAAACTATTCGCAGATGATATACTTTTATATCTGTGCCCTGACAAACAGAATTTGGATCAGGCTCTAGAAGAATTCAGTCAATTTGAATTAATAGAGGGATATAAAATAAATCAAAATAAAACCGAGATCTTAACATTAAATGTTGATTGTAATTTTTTACCCCCTAATCTAAAATCCCAAATCTTGAAGGCAGAACCAATTAGATATTTGGGTATTTATGTTTCCAATCAATTTGAACAATTATTTAGTTTGAATTATTTAGCGATGCGAAATAAAATTAAAATTTTGCTCGATAAGTGGACTCTCTTACCGTTAACTCTGATTGGTCGTGTAGCACTCATAAAAATGTCTATTCTTCCCTTATTGGTTTTCCTCTTTATAAATGTACCTCTGAAGATCAATTCTCACTATTTTAAAGAGATGGAATCAATGTTTAGGGATTTTGTTTGGAATAGGAAAGCTTCCAGGGTTAAGCTGCCCATATTACAGTTGGGAACCAATCAGGGGGGTTTAGCGCTACCAAATATTCGTACCTACTATGAGGCAGCGATCCTGGATCTTACAGCACGTTTATTGGAACCAAATGTTTTGTTAGATATGTTTTTTTTTTGATAGAATGATCCAGGAGTCTGGCTCGCAAGTCCCTATATTTTTAAAAACATCCACCAAAAAAGACCCGATATAAGACGGTCCGAGATCTCTCCGATAGACTACTGTCCTTTTTTAAACAAGCTGGGTCTTCAGGATTCAATTATTTGAAGTGGAGAAGTGTAAAATCTTTGGTCTTCAAATCCATTCTAGCAGGCTCAAAAGATGGAAGGACTGTGGTCTTGAGGAATTGGGTCTCTTCCTAATTTCTAAGAAAGTAATCTATTGGCAAGAGGTGTTGGATAGATATGGTAACCGATACAAGCCTGGGTTTTTGGAGTATCTCCAGATTGTAAACTTTATAAATAAATACAATTTATTGTCGTGCGGGATGCCATCAGAACAGGTAAATGCTTTATACAAAGCAAAATTAAAAGGGGTTGGAAATTGGTATGCTCTCCTGAGAAAGTGCGATGAGTCCCCCCTGGTTGAAGAAGTTCTGGTAAAGATAACCCGGGAAACCAATTGTTCTTTCTCTGGTCAGGAGTGGCAGGTTATAGCCCAGCTAGGAAGTAAGGCCCTTAGAGCAGCTAATTTCAAAAGGATGGCCTTTTTGTCCCGGTGGTTGGCCTATTATACCCCGAAAACTCTAAACAAACGCTTTACGGGAGTGGAAAATAAATGTTTTAGATGCCAGGCTTTAGGCGGGGGAGATTGGCTCCACATATTTTTTACGTGCCCTAAACTCGAAGTGTTTTGGCGTAAGATCTTCTCGTCAATAAGCCAGGCAATTAATAAGAAGCTTGATCCCGAGGCAGAGGTAGCTCTTTTTGGCATTTCTAAAAAAGGTCTGATTTGACCAAAGCCGAAGAGACTTACACAGCGATTTGTTCCTTAGTTGCTCGTTCCCTAATCCTCCAAAATTGGAGGTCCGAAGATGTACCATCTTACTCCAAATGGTTCAATAAAATGCAAAGGACAAGGAGGTTTGAAGAGGCCTATGCCAAGAGGGTCGGGGCAACGAAAAAGTTTACAACTGTTTGGAAGTTTTATGATAATTGGAAATCGACAATTGACATTTAGCACTTTAGCACGTTGCACTTTGTTTTTGTATATTTCAGGGAAGGCACGATTGCACTTTAATGTCGCAGGTTTTTTGTACAGATATAATGTTTATACTATTAATAAATACTACTTATATAGGGATGTGTATGTAAACAACGCCAATAAGGTTTGTTATTAGTCAATCCTGCAATATTTTAGTATTTAGCACTGTTAGCACTTTAGAAATCATGGTAGTAGGAACATGTTGTTTTTTTTTTTTCTCTCCATGGTTCAGCCAGACATCTGTTGTCTTTCTTAAAAATACTTGGTGATCAAGTGTGGTTATTTAATCCATGTTGGTTCCTATTGACAAATGAACAAGAATAGATTTTAATGTAAAATGTTGGTTTTTTATTCCCGATCATTGTTTATTTTACAATGTATGTACTGCCTGTATGCTCTGCTCAATAAAAAATGTATTTAAAAAAAAAAAGGCTGGGTGACATTGTCTGAAGTTAAGACTGCGCATTAGTGGAGCAATGTACATTTTCCTTTCCTTATTGTACAGACTGCAGAAAAATAGGAGATGGAGATTACATTGGGGTGAGCGATTAGCACATGGGCAAGGGCACCCATAGAATAAGTGTTAGAGGGATAGCCCAGCATAAGAGTGATATAGTTGAACAGAAACCTCAATAAAAGATATCTATGCTGTGGATACGCTACAAAAGATAAATAAGTAAGGTCAATTGTATTTGATCTTGGTGCTAGTAAATATTGTTTGACCCTAGATTTAGTACAGTTAGACTCCCATATTGTTCTCATAAATTGTTCCAACAGTAATTCTTTCAATTCTGACCATGAAACGGTTGTACATGAGATTGGATCATCAAACAGTTTGGCCAAGCCAATGGAGTATAAACTGCTCATAACAAATTGAAGTATTTTTTGTCTAAAATTATTTGCGTGGAGTTCTCCGCTCCAATTACAGAGTCTCCGCACATTGCAGTATAGATTTTAGTGGTAAATGTGGGAGAGACTCAGTGGATAGGGTGTGAAAAGGGGCAGGCTTACTACTAATGGGGACGGGAATAGGGAGGAGTAAGAGGGCTTCAGGGAAGGTCATGGAGGTGTTTAGGAACATCACCCACTCGCAAAAGAGTAAGCCAATGACATTACTCTGGTGGTGGAGACATGCAACTTTCACTTTTGTAGTCAGCTTATATTTTGAGTTTGTGAATACACATAAGTGAACGTGCTATCATTTAAAACACAAGTCAGTTAATAAAGTGATTATCTCCTCGCACAAGACGGAGCTAGCGTAGGGTTTAGCTATTCTGTTAAGTTCAACTTTTATGAAGCAGACATCAGGGAGATTTTATGCATTGCAGTGATTTATTTATTTATTTATGTATTTATTTATTTGAAAGGTTTTATATAGCGCTGGCTCGACCCGGGGGTATCAGAGCGCTTTACATGTGCACAAACAAGATTACAGGACAAAGAACGGATTGTTCAAAAGCAAAGCATAAAAACAAGTAAGATCAAACTGAAATGAGCCGAGGGCAACATACATAAAAAGGCACTTCATGGTGGACTAATAGACATAGTAACAACAATAACAGATACATTTACATAGAGGGTGACAGGGGGAGAATAGAAGGATTCTGTGCTGGGCTGTGGGTGAGGCATAATTAGATAAGAATAGGCGAGGGGAACCAAGTTGGGGACGAGGAGGGGAACGGTCGACCGGGAGGGAATTGAGGAGGGGGGAGGTACGGGAAGTGGATGGAGGTGAGGGGAAAGAAGGGGGGAGTGCACAAGGAGAAAGAAAGAAGAGGAGAGGGGAGAGTTGAGAAAAATGAGTGCAGTAGAGGAGGATAAGGACAGGGGAGGCAGAGTGTGGGGTCAGATGCCAGGATAAGTACCGCAGAATTTGCTGAGAAGGTGCAGTTTGAGTTCTTTTTTAAAGCCGATGTAGGAGGGATTACAACGCAATTCCTTGGGGAGGGCATTCCAGATGTTCGGCACGTTTCCTGAGAAGGAGCGAGATTGAGTGGTTTTCTTTTTGACGAGGAGGAAAGTGTTAGTGCTCCTCATCGGTCTGGAGCCGCCCGCTTTTTTGAGTTTACTTGTGAGGTACAGCGGGGCATTCTGGTGTAGAGCTTTATGCGTGATGCATGCTGTCTTGTAGGAGGATCTACCTTCACCGGGAAGCCAATTAAGGGACTTTGGGGCTGGGGAGATGTGGGGAGATGTGGTCAAAACGTTTATAGTCAGTGATAAGCCTGGCTGCTAAATGGAGCACGGATCTGAGTGGGGCTAGGTGAACTTTGGGGCTTCCTGTGAGGATAGCGTTACCATAGTCAATTTTAGAGAGTACCAGGGATTGGACAACCCATTTGAAGTCTTCAGGTGGAATGAAGGGATTGATTTTCTTAAGATGGCGGAGAGTGAAGAGAGCTCCTTTAGCAGAGTTTTTTATGTGGTCATTAAGGGTTAGATTTTTGTCAATGAGAATACCAAGTGATTTCACTGAGTTGGACAAAGAGAGCGAACAGTTGAGTGCATTGAGGTCAGAGATCCAGGTTTGGATGGGGAGCCCGTTGTTTTTAGGTGAGAAGAGGATGACTTCAGTTTTCTTAGGGTTAAGTTTGAGATGATTGGAGTGGAACCAGGATTGGATCTTGTTCAAGGTATGGTTAAGATGAAGTACATCAGAGTGGGACCTAATCTTATAGTAAAGTTGGGTGTCGTCAGCATAGAGGTGATAATTGATTCCAGCTTGTTTCAGAATGAGGGTAAGGGGTTCCATGAAGAGGTTAAAGAGAGAGGGGGAGAGGATAGAGCCTTGGAGGACACCTAGGGAGACAAGTGAGGGGTTAGATAGGCAGTCGTTAATTTTGATTTGTTGGGTTCTGTGTTGGAGAAATGAGGTGAACCATTTAAGGACCTGACCGCTAAGGCCAAAGCGGGTCTTGAGCGAGTTGAGTAAGGAGTTGTGGTTGACTGTATCAAAGGCAGCTGAGAGGTCAAGGAGGATGAGTAGGCAGGATTTCCCGTTGTCAAGGGAAGAATGGATGTCATCGACTATATTTAGCATGGCGGGTTCAGTGCTGCAGCCTTTTCTGAAGCCGGATTGCAATGAGTCCAGAAGGTTGAAATTGTTAATGTGTTTATCCAATTGAAGCAAGGCACATTTTTCAAGGGCTTTGGAAAGAAGTGGTAGGTTAGAGATAGGGCGGAGATTGTTCGGGTCATTAGGGTCTGAAGTGAGATTTTTAAGGATAGGCGTGATTTGACCGAGTTGAAGGGAGTCAGGTACACATCCTGTGGAGAAGGAGGTGTTGATGATAGTGGTCCAATAAGGGGCAATAATGTAGTTAGGATTCTGGATAAGACTAGAGGGGAGAGGGTCTTTGGTGTGTGAGGATGGCTTAAGTTTGGCAATGATGTTAAAGACTTCGAGCTCAGTCACAGGGTGGAAGTTAGTCCAGGATGCATTGTTTTTCAATTGCAAGAGGGGAAGGTTGGAATCTGGGGGGGTTGTAGCGTGAAGGTGAGTGGAAGAGTAAGGCAGAGTTAAGACGGGAGGATCGTCAAATGTAGTGTCAGCGGCAACTGGGGGATTGGGTGGGATCTGAGTTAGATGAAAGGACTGATCAATTTTGGCGATTTTATCCGAGAAGAAGTTGCCAATTTCCTCACATCTATTAGTTGAGGCAGCAAGTTTAAGGGGGGCTGTGGATGTTTGGTTGCGAACAATGTTAAACAGTTCTCTGGGTCTATTTTTGGCACGATCAAGCTGTGTTCGGAAGAAGGTGGGGAGGGGTGTTGTCTCCGTGTTCTTTCGGTCAGTCTAAGTGAGCGTCTTTCATCATTGAGATCAGAGTTAAACCACGTTTTGAATGGGATGGTACTTTGTTTTTTTTTAGTTTGGGAGGGGCTAGGAGGTCTACGACCTCATTGACGGTCTTGTTGAAAAGCTCGGTGAGCTCATTGGCGTCTTGGGAGAGAGGGGTGAGAGGAAGTTGAGCTTGGAGCTTAGACTCAAGTTCACCAGGAGGGATTTGATTAAGATTTCTGGTCCATTTCATGGGTTTTTAATTTTTGATAGGGGGGGGGAGGGGAGAGGATTCGATCTTGAACAGGATGAGGTGATGGTCAGACCAGTCAATGGGGAGGATGCTGGAGAGGGAGGCCAAGTCATTGTTGGAAATGATGGCATCGAGAGTGGCACCTTTGGTGTGGGTGGGCGAGTGACATAGTTGAACAAGGCCATTGATCTCTAGAAGATTGATGAGTTGGCTCACTGTGGGGTCAGCAACATTGTTCCATTGGATGTTAAAATCTCCTAGGAAGAGATTTTTCGAGTTGGAGAGTGAGGATTGAGAGAGAAGGTCGGATAGTTCCTCAGCGAAGGGTAGAGGATCACCCGGAGGGTGGTAGATGTTGTGTAGGCGAATTGGGGGAGAACCCTGTATAGTGAGTTCGGCGCCAAGATATTCAAAGGTTAAGTGGTCAGAATTTTTAACACAGGAGAGTTGAAGTTCATTTTTATAGATGATAGCTAGGCCACCTCCTATTCTGTCTGGTCTGTCTTTCCTAATTATAGAGTAGCCAGGGGGGGGGTGAGTAGGTCAAGGATGGCCGTCGAGTGGTCAGTAAGTCAGGTTTCCGTAAGGAAGGCAATGTCGATGTTTTCACTGAGGATGGTTTCTGATATTTCAGTTGCGTGTCGGACAGCCGAGTGGCAGTTAACGAGCATGCAGGAGAGGGGCTTCGGGTTGGCTTTGGTGGTAGGGCATGAGTGTATGGGGGTAATTTGAGCTGGGGGTCTAGGTGAGATAGCAGAGGAGGGGATTCTGTTCGTTCCCAAAATCACCGGGATGTTGGAATAAGGGAGGGTATGATCAGGGATCAGGGGTTTGGGAAGGTAAGAGTTGCATAAGTCAGTAATGACAGAAGAGGGAAGGCCGTTTCTAGCGCAACGAGGCCTAAGAGATCTGTTGCGAAGAGGAATAGTTTTACAACGGTTAAGTTGGGCGGTGTAAGTGAGGCAAGGACAGGCGGAGTCATTATGATTGAGGAGGGTCTTGGTGTTAAGGGCGTTAAAATCCTCTCTGAATCTTATACGTTCCGTCTGAACGGTTGAGAGATTAAGTTTAATGTTAGAAAGAGTCTGAGCGATAAAATTGAGTGTTAGCTCGGGCGACGAGGAGGGGGGGAGAAAGGGGGTTCAATAATGGCCGGAGAAGAAAGCCTGATGAGTGGAGAGGGGAGATGCCACGGGGGGTCAAAGGAGAGTTAAGGATGTTGGACGTGGAGGTCGCGGGGTCAATCATGTAGATAGGTCGAGAAGCCGGGGGCGAAGATAAGATGGAGAGAGGGATGGAGGGGGAAGTTACAGCATTATGAGAGGGGGATTGAAATTCAGAGGTGGAGATATAGGTGTAGGGGGAAAGAGTCGGAAGCACTAGGTGAAGGGGCCGGGACTTAATTACATTCACTTGCGTGGGGAGAGTGTAGTTCAGGGGGGTGCTATAGGTGCAGGGGGTGAAGGTGGAAGTTCAGGGTGAAGGGGTCCGGGCGTTGTAGAGAGGTTAGAGGAAGTGAGATGGGTTTGAGGGTGTTGGTCGTTAGATAAGGTGTGAATTTGGGTGATGGTGTGCGCAGTTGGGGTGCTTTGGGGGCGTGTGCTCAGAGCTGGGGGGGATACCAAGATGGTGTCAGACAATTGGGGGGAAGAGGGGTTGGTGGCAGGTTCGGATAGATGATCTGTCAGGGAACTGTAGTGGTGGTCAAAGATGTTGAGGTGGTGTTCGGATGCTTGGATGAGAATGTTACCGGTTTTGAATATGGAGATATCAATTTCTCCGAGAAAAGCTGGGGATGGGGAGGTGGATAATTTGAAACCATATGGGATTTTGCTGGATTTAGTGATTGTAAGATTGCCCAGGAAGATGCCTTTCCATTTGGAGGGGCGTTTGGCATAGAAATAAGGTTGGTTTTTATAGGAGAGTTGAGGCTATGGTAGGTATCAACTATGTGAGTTTTGTGGTGGCGAGTCAATAATTTATGTTTAAAGTTTTTCTTGGCATTTTTGGACAGATTAGATGGGTATACGATGTTCCAGAAATTGGTACCATGTCTGGAGAGGGTAGGATCTGGGGGTGTGAGGACGGGATATGGGGGGACATGATAGGTCGTAAGAAGGGGGGTTGGGAGGAAGGGAGAAGAGGGGGGTGTGACAAAAAGAAATGAGCAATAGGTGGAAGGTGAGAGGGGAAACCAGAGGGGAGAATCGCAAGAGAGAGAGGGAGTAAGTGGTAGGGGTGGGGTAAACCAGAGGGGGAGAGATGTCAGAGGTAGAGTAGAGAAGGTGTTAGGGGGATGCCGGGAGGGTAAGTCAGAGTATATATAGATTACAAAATATAAGAGGAGAGAATAACAGCTTAAGAAACCTGGACTTAATTAGGAAGTTATATGGAACTGGGGGAAATGTAGAGGGGAGAAGGGATTGAAGAAGGGATAAGGGGGGGAGAGTGAATATTGTAGTGAGAGAGTATTAGGCTGAGAGGAGCGAAAAGAGGGGTGGAAAGAAGGGGTAAGAGAGTCTAAATAAAGGTGGAAGAGCGTATCTCAGTGAGAGAACAGACAGATAGCAACAAATAAGTCAAATTACACCCAGATTACGATAATTACCAAGGTAGAACAGCAGCAAAGCTTACTTCTGGGACGGCACAAAAATTTGTCATATTAAACACAAAATAACGATAGTAATAGTTATATAACATCAACACTCATTAAACGCAGATTACAATAATTATAGTGATAGCACATCAGCATACATATTAAACACAAAATTATATTAATTATAGTGATAGCACATCGACAAAGAGAATTTTTAGGAAAGGCACAGTCCAAGTACAAAAGTTAGTAGTGGGACCATATCAGGGCTCTGGGAATGCACAGGCCGAGTACAAAAGTTGGTAGTGGGACAATATCAGGTTCAGCCGCGGGTGAGGAGGGACAAGTCTGGGGAGGGCGGCAGGGTAGAGCGCCTGAGTTACGGCTATATTTGCAGGCCGGAGGTAGCTCAGTAGTGCAGTGTGCGATGAAGGTGGGGGGGCATCGGTCTGACATAAGACTTTGTGGATGGTATGGAGGGTGTTGTACAAAAACCAGAAAGGCCTCCAATATAGTCAGGCGATCGTTGGAATTTGGCTTTACTGGTAGGCGGGCGTGATGGCAGGAGACCAATGACAATAACTGAGGCCGTCGCGGGCAAGGGCAGCGTCGCGGTAGGAAAGTAGATCTGACCCAGATCTATTGCGGTCAATTAGGGAGGGAGGACACCAGTGAAGTAAGCTTGCGTGAGGAGGATCAAAAACCGCCTCCAAAAGCAGCAAGAGACTGAGATAAATATCACAGGCCGGGCACGTCTCCGTACAAGGATAGGACAGCGCTCTTCTGTGGCCTCACAAGGAGTCGTGCGTGTAGGCAGGACAGTACTCGCCGTTGTCAACGATGTCAAGGGCTGCGTGGTGGGAGGGCAAAGTACAGGCCATAGATCGTTTGCAGTCGCTCGGGGAGGGAAAAAAAACACCAGGAAGTTGTATGAAGTACTCGGCAGGTCCTGAGAGAGAGGCCACCCTGGGGGTCAGATTCAGATTCCTGCTAAATTAGGTGTGTACGCCAGGGAGTTGTAAGAATGACTCGGCAGGTCCTGAGAGAGGTCGTCTCGCAGAAATAGCAAGGAGGCCACCCAGGGGGTCAGATTCAGTTCCCTGCTTTATTAGGAGCTTCGAGGGAGGCTCGGGCGATAGGGAGGAAAACAACTCACCCTGGCCTCACAAGGGGGACGAGTCGTGAGCCATCTTGGGGAGCGAGAAATGGCGGATCGTCGCCATCTTATCTTCGGCAGCAAAACTAGGCGGCCGGCTGACCGTCGGTGTCAGGGGCTGAATTCGGCGTCAGAGCGCAGGTCAGGTATCAGCGCTCTGTCAGCGGCACCACGGGAGAAAGAGGTGGTTCAACGGTTTAATAGAAGTCGGGGGCTAAACAGGGGTAGGGCAGAGGTCAGGTCTCAAAGCTCCATCTTCAGACATCCAGGCGCAGACTCGACGAACAGCAGTCCAAGTCTCATAGAGGAGGGCAGCGAAGTGCAGTGGATCGGACCCTGCCCCGGAGCTCAGGTGGAGGTCCGTGTTAGCGGTCTCCTACATGCGGCAAGCAGTCAAGTCGGGGGCTCGTCATGCAGCAGCCAGAGACTCGTAGAGGAAGGCTGCGCCAGGAAAAGGCTCGAAACCAGGCCTCAGGGTTCCGATGGAGGTCAGCGCCGGCGGGCCCCTTCATGCGGGAAGCAGTCAAACAAGGCAAGGCGATGAGATGAGGCACGCCCAGACCAGGGAACTGGACCGTGGCAGTCCCTGGACCTTGGAGATCCGATGGAGGTCCGCGCCGGCAGGCCTCTTCATGTGGGAAGCAGTCAGACAAGGCAAGGCGACGAGAGGAGGCACACCCAAACCAGGGAACTCGACCATGGCAGGAGCGGCGTGTCCAGTGGTGGTACAGCCCCGCATCGGTGCATCGGGGGTTGTAGGAGTTGATTCCAATCAGCACGGTGGGCCCAATCCTGGCAAAGAGCAGCGAGGTGGGCAGACGAGATGGAGGAGCGTCCGGTCGCTGTGGGTCGTCTTCGAGGTAATACCCTTTTGCCAAAGCAGTCCAGGGCGAGTAGAAGTTTGATACTATGTATCTTTGTAGATTCCTTGTAGATTCTTTGTAGATTGGTGGTGGATGGCCGGGTAAACAAGGGATATTTACCGATTGGTAATCCCTAACCCGGGAGCTCCATGACAGAGCTCCTACTCGGCGGCCATCTTGTTTGTTTGTGATTAATCTCTGAATGTCTGGACATAACCAGGATTCAGTTTTAAGATGGGTTAATTTCAAGTGGTAAAAAATATTCAGGCTTCAATCTCTTTAAAAGATTGCACGAAAAAGATTATGTTCCTAGGCAAGGCGTTATAAGGGGAGGGGGGCGGCTCAGGCTCCTTGCCCCCACTCACCACACTTTTTGGGTGGCATGCATTCCTATAAAAAATGTATTTACACATTAAAAAGAAGGAGTGTGTAGTTCCTTCATGAGGCAGATAATGTAGTGACAAAACTAGTTGGCGAAATATACTGTGTTATTATTTCCCTAGAGAACTTAGGGCCTGATTTAGACTTTGGTGGTCGGTCCATCAAAGCACCGTTATGGAAGTTTCAATTCATCCATTATGCTGGTGGAGGATATCCTGCTCAATTTAGATTTTCAACTGTAGCACTGCCTCCTGCCATGATGGAAGAGACAAATTAGCATGTTTCTAATTTTGAAATTTGAACCAAGTACACTCCATCACAATATGGTAGATACGGGGTCTCATATATTACATGAAAACGTGTTTAAAATACATTGTAATAGAGTAGAGACAATATCCATTACATTTGT
This sequence comes from Calotriton arnoldi, assembly GCA_963921515.1. Lineage (NCBI taxonomy): Eukaryota > Metazoa > Chordata > Amphibia > Caudata > Salamandridae > Calotriton > Calotriton arnoldi. The sequence goes on from CAWUFW010002709.1 coordinate 1,906,180, forward strand.
GACGGAGTAGCCTTTAAAAAAATTATACCATTCCCACTATGTCACTCAATATTTTTATTTCTCAGAAAATATGTCCAATTAAATTAATTTATGTGTAATGTTGACAGTCTGCTCAATTTTAAGCAACCGACAAATTCAAGTCAAGTAGAACAATGTGGTTGGTCTTTAACACAGTCTTTACCTTTAGAGTTCAAGTAATATTTAGGTGAAAGTTTACATGTTGTTTGACGTATAGGTGAAAACAAAATTATAGTTTCTAGAGATCTTGCACAGTTAATATCTTTTTGGATTTTGACAGTGTTAAACAATCTTGAGAGCTCTATGGCCAAGATATGTGATAATTTGTTTTTTTGTCATGGCAGGATACTCCCTGCAAAGGTATGGAAATAGCATTCCACATATTTGAAGTGCACTAGTTTGTCATGCACTTATAATGTGCTGTAGGTGTGATCTGTAGCATTTGGGAAATCCAAAAACATAAAATTAAGCCATATATGGACCTCAACGAAATAAGACATACCATTGTAAGCATGTGAAAAGGATTGAAGGGCCTGATTTACACTTTGGCGGATGGAGTATTCCGTCACCAACCCGAAAGATATCTTGTTCATGGTATGTTGGCCAAGCATCAGGGGGACTGGACAGCTTCTGAGAGTCTGCAGGTGGCAACACCAACACAGAGGAACGCAGCAGCAAGAAGGGTAAAGGGGCTGGCCAGGATGCTGGTAGTTCATCAGACTCAGAGGGCTCCACATCATGCCAGCCCCATGTGGTAGTGGACCAGACATATGTGCTACCATTCACTTCTTCGTCCACCACCACCAGTAACATGAAATGAAAATAAGTTTTATAAAGCGTGTGTTTGCCCATGGGCATCATGGCGCCAACCAGTTTAGCAGAGGGGGAAGAAAAGAGAGAAAAGAAAAAGAGATCTAGAGATTAAAAGCTAGGTTTTTAGGTTTTTCCTGAAAAAAGACATGGACCTACATTTCTTCAGATGCAATGGCAGGGAGTTCCACCACTTAGTGGTGCCATTGAAAAAGTTTCTTCAGCCCCAGTGGGCTCTCTTGAATTTAAGGACAACTAAATTGCGAGCTGATGAAGATCGCAGAGCTTTTGGTGGAACATACCAAACAAATTAATTTTTTAAGTATTGGGTCCTAAGCCATGCAGGGCTTGAAAAGCAATGCACAATGCCTTAAAATCTATGCACTTGTGGATGGGTAACAAGTGAAGTTGAACTAGGGCCTGTGAGGCAAATTGATGCTTAGGAATTCCTAACAATAGACGTGCTGCAGCATTCTGCAGGATGTGTAACTTATTCAGTAGACGCTTCTGCAAATTGATATACAGGGCGTTGCAGTAGTCCAACTCTGAAAGGATGAGGACAGTGACTACTAATTTCCTCAGTTCCAGCGGGATTCAGGGGAGAACCTTTCTTGGAATCTTTAAGGTAAAGAAAGACGCATTTGTCTGTTCAAACCTGCATCAACACCCTCCTTCCTGATACCCCAGAGATGGGCCAACACCCAGCCCGCAAAAGGACTGAGGTCTCCTTTGCCCCAGGCACATCATTTCCTGACCTTGTCCACTCAGAAGTGGTCCCCGAAGAGGCTTTGGATCTGATGCAAAGCCTCTCTGCTGGGCAGACACAACTGTTGTTTGTCATCCAGGGAATCAGTTAACATCTGACTCAGGTAAATGCCTTCCTGGATGGCATCCACTATGCCATGTCTGCAGTACGAAGAGGTTTTGACCAGTCCAGAGTGCCGTCAGACACCACTGCCTCCGACACACCTGGACCCGCTCCTCCATCTGTTTACACCCATACCACTATGGATCTTTCCCATTCACACACACAACCTTACATCTCCATTCCACCTCCATCCTTCACAACCCAAACAACACACAAAACCAGCCCACTCAAAGATTGCATACTGTTGTGTAGTTCCCACTAATCCCTAGGACCTGTGCGTTTGTTGGACAACATAAACTTTGGGTGAGGTGCCTAGACTGATTCCAAGCACCCCTGCAGCATATGTTGGCCGTGAGACGAGCTAGTCACAGTGGCACCATAGGCCCCCCTAACCCTACCAGGGAGTGAATAGTTTCTTGCAAACACTGAACATGACAACCCTGACCCCTTAGAGATCGTGGTAACAGATCAGGACACTCTCGCTCAGTCACTCATGCTCTTTTGTTCCCAGAAAAGTATACAGAGAATACACACTGGAACATTTTCAATATATTTATTGAACCAACATTATTCTTGTATAAAATACATGTGCTGCGATATTCAGTAGACAGAAGCAGATGAAAGTGATTACAAGCACCAAAAGAGTAAATAGCAGATATAGTTCTACCATGGTGCTAAAACAGTGCATATCTGCAGGTATATAAAACAAGATAGTAATCAGGCATACTCCTACTATGCAAAACCTACTCTGAGTATGTCTAGAGTGTATGTAGGTGTAGAGCCAAGAATCCCCCTGAGGGATGATCCAACCTCATTACCTGGTAGGAGAGAATGTAGGACCCCATCCTGGTCACGGTCTGGACACCCCTCATGGAGATGTCAGACGACTGCGTGGTGAAGTCTCAGCATGCAGAGACTTTCAGTGTCAGTTGAAGTGCCTCCTCTGCTAACCATCTGAGATGCTTATTATTTATAATAAAAAGCATCCTTGCAATGTACGTATAGATTAGCAATGTTATGGATATGTAGATAGCCCTGTCGTCCCGTGTATGAAGATGGAACAACATTTGTACATTGTGTGTAAAGGCTTTGTACTTGGTGTTCGAGGCATTGTGATAATGTTATGCGAAGCCAGATGTGTAAACAGAAGTAGTTCCAGAGAAACAAATCCAATATTGTCACGCACAAGAATATTTGCAAAAGGTCACAGCAGTAATGCTTTGTGCAAAAGAGGACAATGTAAGAAAATGAGCAACTATGTTATGTGGGCCAAACTCGAGCACATACCAATACTTCCAAACCTGAATCCACCAACACACACAAAAACCCACACCCTCACCCAAGCACAAACACCCATCAAAAAGCAACACCACCACCCCTGAAGCCATCACCACTTCCAAACCCACGCTCTCACCCAAGCACAAACACCTGCCTAAATGCACCACCACCATCCCTGAAACCAGCTCCACAATTAAATCTACGCCCAAGCACAAACACCCCCCAAAAGCACCACCACCTTACCTGAACCCAGTACAACTCCCCGAGCCACAACTCCCACTGAAACTCTTCATGCACCTACCTCCCCAGAATCTATCAAGAGCCCCAAACCCCTAAAAAAAAAAGAAACCCCCACCCACTTTTTGAATCCCTAAGGTGCCTGCATTCCATCTGCTTCTGGAGTGACAACAGCCCCTTTAAGAGGAGAATTTTGCACTGAGTTGGGAGGCATGTAAAGGGTAAAAGCCGTTAAATATTGACTGCGAAGGATACTTGAGCAATTGTTGGACTCCACTTTGTTTTTCCTCCTAATACATTTTAATGTTAATTTGTTGAACACTGGATGTTCTTTAAATTATACAATGATAATATGTTTATGGGGCATGGCCAGCACATCTAAGATTGTGGACATGAGTTAACAGAGCTCCTGGCCTGCCCCTAATTATTCGGTATCTCCACCTGCCACATTTGTCACAATCTTAATGAATTTCATGTTGTCTGATGGTGGGGATGCATCTTGGTGGCTTGGGGCCTCCTTTACAGCCTGCGACTTGTTCCTGACACTGTGATGCCCATTGGGGCCTACCCTCATGGCCGGGCCAGGGACTTGCTTAGACCTCCTGGCCCAGTGGCACTCTTCAATAATCAGCTACTATGAGAGACAACATCCAAGCCCTGAGTGCCCTCTCCAGTGGATAAAGCCCACCCTCCCATTCTAGCCAGGGCTCCTAAGTGACGTTGATTTCTGACTCTCGAAGCTGGAACTACCCGACCCAGCTCTGGAACCTGTACCTGGCTAGGGCTGCCAAACAAGCGAGCCCTTCCTTTGGAATGTCCTCAGAGACCACAGTGACGGCCTCCCTTGGTCCTCCCACATTCACCAGTCTCTCCATTGTTGACCTACCTGGGCCACCCCTGGAGTGTTGGGGCCCTTCGGCTTTTGGAATGGACTATACCAATGCATTTACTTTCTGGTAAGCAGATGTTCCCCCTGTAGACCTCATACAGGCTGTCATGGTGAGTGCCCCACTCAACTCCTGGATGGACTTCCTCCAGATCACCACTATCGGAGGAGGAGCCCCCTCATTTTGCCTGGATTGGGGACCCTCTTCTGCCGTCACTCTTGGGACCCCCTGAAATTGTTCTGCTTCTCGGCTTGGGCCGTACCCTCTGCCCCCTCCCAGAAACACCGCCTTCCAGACTGACTTCTGAGGGAACTCCCTTGCTCAATTCTGGGCACTCTGGCACGCTGATCTCTGGATGGGGTCGGTGCTGAGCCAGGGATGGCACCTACACGCTCTTATTAGGGTTTGGTGCACCCATTGAGCATTCCGCTGTGACGAGTTGGGTCCCACCCAGGAGAGCATCCTCGGATGGAGCCTGTCTCTTGAAAGAGTCCCATCCCTCTGGCTCTCTCCTTCACTGCTGACCTTGGACCTGACACTTCTGCTTTGGTCAGTTTGTCCATCTCCACATTTTTCTCTGGAGTCAACATGGGGCAATCACAAGCAACTCATTCTGAAAATCTCCACTCTGGCCAAGCCTTTCATCTCTTCACTCTTCTTTGGCTTTCCAAGTTCTGGAATATTTTGAAAAATAATGCAGATTCAACAGCGCCTAGGGCAACAGAGTAGAACACTGTTAAAGTGGTGGCATGCTGTCATTGTATTCGCTAAGTCACATTTGTCCGAAGGCTTCTAAGAGATGAGCTCTCGAGAGCTGAGGAAACTTCTGCTCACTTGGAGTGGTAGGTTATCTTGGACCCTAGTTTTTGTGTTGCGCTCGCAAAGGCCCGCACCCAGAAGGCCACCCTGTCTGGGAGGCTCGGGCACCTTTATTGTTCTGCATACACTGCTCTGAGGCATGTGATGGGAGATAAAAACAGCAAACTCTTTCTTGGCTGGTTTCCCGGGATTGTACCTAACCCCCAATTTTAACACTGCAAGACCCGACTGAGGCACCACTTCATAGACAGCAATGCAGATTTCAAGACTTTTATCTGCACCTATATGCAAAGAATGATGAATCCCCTATAGCCCATATGGCCAACGTTTTAGGGACTTCCCCTTCTGTGAGTACCTGCAGACTGCAGAGATGAGGTAGATGCCCCAATCACACCTCAGGTAGTCAAAGCTATTATCATATATCTTGTGGCCAGCAAGATGCCCGGTACAGACAGCATTCGGCTTGACTTTTGTAACAAATACTCAGCGACCCTTGCCCCCAAGCTGACAGAATTATACGAAGTGGTGCTGACATCTAAGTCACTTCCCCTTTCCCTTAGGGAAGTGCTGCTCATCCCAATCCACATATTAAGAAAAACAATGGTTCACTCGGGCATCAATTCCAATAAAAAAGCAATGCCTCTTCCGTTACAACAAATGCACAAGGCAAGGAAGAAACAGGCAGGTAATCAGTACTATGTGGCAATTTATTCATGTATTGCATACTTGTATCATTCTTATGCTTTTTTTTGTGTTTTACTAAAGATTCAGTGCTCTCACTTACATGAAGAGAGGTGCAGTGATAGGTGATAGAGAAGCGAGAAAGGCGTGCATCACACATAAAACGACATATGACTCCTTCAAATAATTTTTTACAATATATTAGGAGTCCATATAGGTCTATTGTCGACTGCATTTCGACCTCTGGAAATGTGAGGTCATCATCAGCATGGGGCGTGAACACCTGATTTCTGGGGCAACAATGGTAACAGGAGTCAATCCACGTGGGATTCTCCCTTTGGGAAAATATGAGAAGGGAGTCAGGGGCATCCAAAGTAGCCCTATCAGTTAATAAGAGCTGCATGCCAGGGAGAGCCTGGTGCAAATAGGGGCTCATGCCTGATAATTATGAGCCATGGGGTTCCTGAGTACCAGATAGGTGAGGCGCTTCAAAGTCAGTGAAGCCCGAACCTTAGGCGCAAAAAATGAAAAAGGTAAGAGTAAGCAAAAACACATAGAATGTGTATGTGGTCACATATAGTTAACGTATTATAGGTTTACAACAGACAAAGATAAAATCTATAAGGTTGTGAAGGCATGTTTTGAAGGTAAGTTAAATGGACTATATCCAAGGTCTAACTTCATTGCATTAAGATGTTGAAGAGTGAGAACAGTGACAAACAGATGTATACTCATCATAGTATGTGTAGTACAAACCTCTACATGTCAGATGTTGAATAGAAAGTACACATAAGTATCTTTAAAACATGTTGACTGAGCATTTTAATGAGGGAACGTCCATGGGCTGTTTTTCAAAACCTATGTTTATGTGCAGTAAGTGCCCCAATTAATGTAGTGAATCTTCACAATTGCTAAATGTCATCCTAAATAGCCATACGGGATTTTGTGTGATTACAAAGTTAATTCAAATTACCGATATGCGATTAATGTTTAACTTTATCCTAAACTATATTGCACAAATCTTACATCTAGGTATAGGATATGGCAAAGGGATTTCATAGGGTCCTTTGCAATTATGCTTCCAGTGTGTGAAATGAGTGTGAGTAATGTAAATCCACTGTCCTATAATTGTATGTTCTATACTATTCAGTATGACTACAGGATAAAAAGTAATGAAGACAAAATTATCTAGACTTAGGTCATCATTGCACATATAATAAATAATAAGAAGAGGAATTTCTTTCAAGCAAAAAGTTCATGCACTTTTATGAAGAACAGGGGTCTCCAATGTTTTCTCTAATAAGAACTACTTACATTCAAAGAAAATCATTCTGAACACCTAATATTATAAGTGTTCTAATAGTGATCACATCAGATAATATTAATATTCCATTAGTGACCACCACATTCAAGATTACCTGCAGTGATCACCCTACTGCATCAGGCACGGTTGTCAGCAATAATATAAAAAAGTGGTATTATATTATTAGTAATAAGTCTCCTCAACGCTGCATTAATTATCCCTGAAATATTAGCTGTTAATATTTTGAAAACTCAGCCATTTTTCTACAAACATCAGCTTATGATTTCTGAAAATACACACGTTGATCTAGAATACATGCTTTTCAGTGGTTATATATATATATATATCCACACAACAAGGTTGCCCCAGTGAGGATGGCCTCCCGGAGCGCCGGTTTAGATACCAGAGGGCTACACGCAGACTCGTTTGTCAGTTTCCATCAAATAGCCTGGCTCAATGCGTTTCAAGCTTTCGCCCTTTCTCACGAGCCGAAAAAATGGAACAGCAACTCATGTAAGTTGAACACCTGCTGCATATTTTATTGGTAAAGTCCCGCCCCAGTGGGCGTATCTTTTCTCGTTTTTCAAAGTATGCCAGAAGTGCATTGTGGTACTAGCAGTTTTCAAAATACAACATAAAACCTCAGTGGGAAGTGCTGTCGTTATTTTGTAATAAAAATAATTAAAACCCCAGTGGGATGATGAACGTATGAAAAACATAGTCTGTTGTACTTATCACGCTTCTCTGGTAAAGCACTCCGCTCCCTTTGTAATGGCGTCATGTGGTTCGAATGCCAGGATCCATTATTGTGCGGTGGGCACATCCTCGCGGCCGAGCAAAGCCGCTATAAATCCACAAAACAAGGTTGCTCCAGTGAGGATGGCCTCCCGGAGCGCCGGTTTAGATACCAGAGGGCTACACGCAGACTCGTTTGTCAGTTTCCATCAAATAGCCTGGCTCAACGCGTTTCAAGCTTTCGCCCTTTCTCACGAGCCGAAAAAATGGAACAGCAACTCATGTAAGTTGAACACCTGCTGCATGTTTTATTGGTAAAGTCCCGCCCCAGTGGGCGTATCTTTTCTCTTTTTTCAAAGTATGCCAGAAGTGCATTGTGGTACGAGCAGTTTTCAAAATACAACATAAAACCTCAGTGGGTAGTGCTGTCGTCATTTTGTAATAAAAATAATTAAAACCCCAGTGGGATGATGAACGTATGAAAAACATAGGGCCTGATTCCGATGCGGTTAGGAAAGCATTCCCACCTAGGGCCCGATTCCGATGCGGTTAGGAAGGCCTCCTAATGGCATTTGCTCCTTCCCAATCGGATTGGGAACGTGTCTTCCCAACCGAGGGCCAGATTACGATGCTGTTAGGAACATAGGCTTCCCATAGAAGTCAATGGGAGTCCAACCAAATCGTATCTGGAAGCATCCGGATGCATCATACTCGGTCGGAAGGACTCTCCCGATCCGAGTCGGTCGGAAACCATTTCCAAACCGATTTGATCGGGAAGATTTCGTAACCGCATCAGAATCGGGCCCTTAGTCTGTTGTACTTATCACGCTTCTCTGGTAAAGCACTCCGCTCCCTTTGTAATGGCGTCATGTGGTTCGAACGCCAGGATTCATTATTGTGCGGCAGGCACATCCTTGCGGCCGAGCAAAGCTGCTATAAATCCACAAAACAAGGTTGCCCCAGTGAGGATGGCCTCCCGGAGCGCCGGTTTAGATACCAGAGGGCTACACGCAGACTCGTTTGTCAGTTTCCATCAAATAGCCTGGCTCAACGCGTTTCAAGCTTTCGCCCTTTCTCACGAGCCGAAAAAATGGAACAGCAACTCATGTAAGTTGAACACCTGCTGCATATTTTATTGGTATATATATATATATGTCTGGCGGCCGAAACGCGTCTTTGGACAATGATGGTTAATTAATAAACACCTTGCCACTTCAATTGCTGTGGAGTCTGTGTCCTTGTGTAGTGCCGGTGTGACTGGACACTCTTGGATTTTCATGTGTATATATATATATATATACTGAAAAAACCACAGGTTTCAGGAACGTTATAGTTAGGATGACATTTTACTCATACAAAACCAGAGAAATTCGGCCGTTATAGTTAGCTGAGCTAACTATAACTCGCACCCCCGCAATGCACTGCTGATGACATCTCATATTACATCACTCATGACATGGTCAGCTATTAAGCAGAAAGGAATACATTCCAGTGCACGTGAAAGAAGACCTACTTGGTGTATGCTGGGTCCTGTAGTCTAATGACTATGGGCACATGACCACTTGAAACTATAAAACACACTCACCTGTGAACAAGGCAGAGACACACTGAAACGCGTAAGGAATATAATGAGTGTGACTTGTGCTGCAGCGCCTGAAGACGAATAAAAGTCAGCTTGTCCATAATTCGGAGTTGGGCTCTGTTGTTTTCTGTGAGGCATTGCATCGACCGGATTTCCATTCCTGCCACAAGAGCCCGCCCTGCAGGGTCGGGCCCCCAGTAAATGGAACTATGTGAGTATCTAATGGAGGGGGATGACCCGCTTTCAGCAGGTTCCAGCCAAAAAAGGATTTCCGTGGATATATGGTAACGTGCAGGAGAAAGGGAGAGGAGAGAGGTGTTCCTCTTTCTGACGACTCCGTGGTACAAGCACATGAATGAAGCGCTGCAGCTCAACCCCAAGCACTTTGCAGCAGAATTTTCAAGTTTGCACTTAAAAAGATGATTTTAATTTCGTGACATTGGAACTAATAAACGCTATTAAGCAGAAAGGAATACATTCCAGTGCACGTGAAAGAAGACCTACTTGGTGCATGCTGGGTCCTGTAGTCAAATGACTATGGGCACATGACCACTTGGAACTATAAAACACACTCACCTGTGAACAAGGCAGAGACATGCTGAAACGCGTAAGGAATATAATGAGTGTGACTTGTGCTGCAGCACCTGAAGAAGAATAAAAGTCAGCTTGTCCATAATTCGGAGTTGGGCTCTGTTGTTTTCTGTGAGGCATTGCATCGACAGGATTTCCATTCCTGCCACAAGAGCCCGCCCTGCAGGGTCGGGCCCCCAGTAAATGGAACTATGTGAGTATCTAGTGGAGGGGGATGACCCGCTTTCAGCACGTTCTAGCCAAAAAAGGATTTCCGTGGATATATGGTAACGTGCAGGAGAAAGAGAGAGGAGAGAGGTGTTCCTCTTTCTGACGACTCTGTGGTACAAGCACATGAATGAAGCGCTGCAGCTCAACCCCAAGCACTTTGCAGCAGAATTTTCAAGTTTGCACTTAAAAAGATGATTTTAATTTCGTGACATTGGAACTAATAAATGATATTAAGCAGAAAGGAATACATTCCAGTGCACGTGAAAGAAGACCTACTTGGTGCATGCTGGGTCCTGTAGTCAAATGACTATGGGCACATGACCACTTGGAACTATAAAACACACTCACCTGTGAACAAGGCAGAGACATGCTGAAACGCGTAAGGAATATAATGAGTGTGACGTGCTGCAGCACCTGAAGAAGAATAAAAGTCAGCTTGTCCATAATTCGGAGTTGGGCTCTGTTGTTTTCTGTGAGGCATTGCATCGACAGGATTTCCATTCCTGCCACAAGAGCCCGCCCTGCAGGGTCGGTGCCCCCAGTAAATGGAACTATGTGAGTACATATATATATATATATATATATATATATATATATATATATATATATATATATATATATATATATATATATATATATATATATGTATATGAGAAAGTCTCCGACCAAATACCGGCTCCTCTCCACTCGGGGTCGGTGCGAGTTCCGGGTGTCGGATCCCGGCTAAGATACGCGAAAATTCCCGTTTTAAGAGCTCCTCACTCAAACAGGAAAAAGAGACTCGCACTCCAGGGTGAATGTAATTCAATATTTTTACTGGCCAGTAAAAATATTGAATTACATTCACCCTGGAGTGCGAGTCTCTTTTCCTGTTTGAGTGAGGAGCTCTTAAAACGGGAATTTTCGCGTATATATATATATATATATATATTGAAAAAACCACAGGTTTCAGGAACGTTATAGTTAGGATGACATTTCACTCATACAAAACCAGAGAAATTCGGCCGTTATAGTTAGCTGAGCTAACTATAACTCGCGCGCCCCCGCAATGCACTGCTGATGACGTCTCATATTACATCACTCATGACATGGTCAGTGACATCACTGATGACATCACTGATGACAGAAACAAGCAAGAGAAAAGCTGAAAGAAGCAACATAGGTGCAGAGTGAGGTAAGAGAAGTGCAGAAAGAGGCAAGACTGTTGCAGAAACAGGCAAAAGAGGTACAGAAAGAAGCAAGAACAGTGCAGAAAGAACCAACAGAGGTGCAGAAGGAGGCCCGAGGGGTGCAGAGTGAGGCAAGAGGGGTGCAGAAATTTGCAAAAGAGGTCCAGAAAGAAGCAAGAGCAGTGCAGAAAGAACCAACAGAGGTGCACAAACAGACAAGAGGGGTGCAGTAAGAGGGAAGAAGAGTGCAGAAAGAGGCAAGAGGGGTGCAGAAAGAAGCGAGAGAGCTGCAGAAAGAAGCATGAGAAGGGCAGAAAGAAGCAACAGAGGTGCAGAAAGAGGCAAGAGGGGTGCAGAAAAAGGCAAGAGAAGGGCAGAAAGAAGCAACAGAGGTGCAGAAGGAAGCAAGATTAGTGCAGAAAGAGGCAAGAGAGTTGCAGAAACAGGCAAAAGAGGTGCAGAAAGAAGCAAGAGCGGTGCAGAAAGAACAAACACAGGTGCAGAAGGAGGCAAGAGGGGTGCAGAAATTTGCAAGAGAGGTGCAGAAAGAAGGAAGAACAGTGCAGAAAGAAACAACAAAGGCGCAGAAGGAGGCAAGAGGGGTACAGAAAGAGGCAAGAGAGGTGCAGAAAGAGGCAAGACAGGTGCACAAAGAGGGAAGAAGGGCGCAGAAAGAGGCAAGTGGGGAGCAGAATGAAGCAAGAGAGGTGCAGAAAGAAGCAAGAGAAGTGCAGAAACAAGCGACAGAGGTGTAGAAAGAGGCAAGAGGGGTGCAGCAAGAGGCAAGAGAGTTGCAGAAACAGGCAAAAGAGGTGCAGAAAGAGGGAAGAGGGGTGCAGAAAGACGCAAGAGAGGTGCCGAAAGTAGAAAGAGAAGTGCAGAAAGAAGCAACAGAGGTGCAGAAAGAGGGAAGAGAGGTGGAGAAAGGGGCAAGAGAAGTGCAGAAAGAAGCAACAGAGATGCAGAAAGGGGGAAGAGGGGTGGTGAAAAAGGCAAGAGGGATGAAGAAAGAAACAGAAGAAGTGCAGAAAGAAGGAACAGAGGTGCAGAAAGAGGCAGCTGGGGTGCAGAAAGAGGGAACAGGAGTGCAGAAAGAGGCATGAGGGGTGCAGAAAGAAACAGAAGAAGTGCAGAAAGAAGGAACAGAGGTGCAGAAAGAGGCAGCTGGGGTGCAGAAAGAAGCAAGAGAAGTGCAGAAAGAAGCAACAGAGGAGCAGAAAGACGGATGAGAGGTGCAGAAGGAGGCAAGAGGGGTGCAGAAAGAGGCAAAAGGGGTGCAGAAAGAAACAAAAAAAGTGCAGAAAGAAGGAACAAAGGTGCAGAAAGAAGCAAGAGAGGTGCAGAAAGAAGCACGAGAAGTACAGAAAGAAGCAACACAGGTGCAGAAAGAGGGAAGAGGGGTGGAGAAAGAGGCAAGAGAAGTGCAGAAAGAAGCAACAGGCATTCAGAAAGGGGGAAGAGGGGTGAAGAAAGAGGCAAGAGGGGAGCAGAAAGAAGCAAGAGAGGTGCAGAGAGAAACAAAAGAAGTGCAGAAAGAAGGAACAGAGGTGCACAACAAGGCAAGAAGGGTGCAGAAAGAGGGAAGAGAGGTGCGGAAAGAGGCAAGAGAGTTGCACAAAGAGGGAAGAAGGGTGCAGAAAGAGGCATGAGGGGTGCAGAAAGAAGCAAGAGAATTGCAGAAAGAAGCAAGAGAAGTGCAGAAAGAAGCAACAGAGGTGCAGACAGAGGCAAGAGAAGTGCAGAAAGAGGCAAGAGAAGTGCAGAAAGAAGCAACAGAGGTGCAGAAATAGGCAAGAGGGGTGCATAAAGAGGCAAGAGAAGTGCAGAAAGAAGCAACAGAGGTGCAGAAGGAAGCAAGATTAGTGCAGAAAGAGGCAAGAGAGTTGCAGAAACAGGCAAAAGAGGTGCAGAAAGAAGCAAGAGCGGTGCAGAAAGAACAAACACAGGTGCAGAAGGAGGCAAGAGGGGTGCAGAAATTTGCAAGAGAGGTGCAGAAAGAAGGAAGAACAGTGCAGAAAGAAACAACAAAGGCGCAGAAGGAGGCAAGAGGGGTACAGAAAGAGGCAAGAGAGGTGCAGAAAGAGGCAAGACAGGTGCACAAAGAGGGAAGAAGGGCGCAGAAAGAGGCAAGTGGGGAGCAGAATGAAGCAAGAGAGGTGCAGAAAGAAGCAAGAGAAGTGCAGAAACAAGCGACAGAGGTGTAGAAAGAGGCAAGAGGGGTGCAGAAAGAGGCAAGAGAGTTGCAGAAACAGGCAAAAGAGGTGCAGAAAGAGGGAAGAGGGGTGCAGAAAGACGCAAGAGAGGTGCCGAAAGTAGAAAGAGAAGTGCAGAAAGAAGCAACAGAGGTGCAGAAAGAGGGAAGAGAGGTGGAGAAAGGGGCAAGAGAAGTGCAGAAAGAAGCAACAGAGATGCAGAAAGGGGGAAGAGGGGTGGTGAAAAAGGCAAGAGGGATGAAGAAAGAAACAGAAGAAGTGCAGAAAGAAGGAACAGAGGTGCAGAAAGAGGCAGCTGGGGTGCAGAAAGAGGGAACAGGAGTGCAGAAAGAGGCATGAGGGGTGCAGAAAGAAACAGAAGAAGTGCAGAAAGAAGGAACAGAGGTGCAGAAAGAGGCAGCTGGGGTGCAGAAAGAAGCAAGAGAAGTGCAGAAAGAAGCAACAGAGGAGCAGAAAGACGGATGAGAGGTGCAGAAGGAGGCAAGAGGGGTGCAGAAAGAGGCAAAAGGGTGCAGAAAGAAACAAAAAAAGTGCAGAAAGAAGGAACAAAGGTGCAGAAAGAAGCAAGAGAGGTGCAGAAAGAAGCACGAGAAGTACAGAAAGAAGCAACACAGGTGCAGAAAGAGGGAAGAGGGGTGGAGAAAGAGGCAAGAGAAGTGCAGAAAGAAGCAACAGGCATTCAGAAAGGGGGAAAAGGGGTGAAGAAAGAGGCAAGAGGGGAGCAGAAAGAAGCAAGAGAGGTGCAGAGAGAAACAAAAGAAGTGCAGAAAGAAGGAACAGAGGTGCACAACAAGGCAAGAAGGGTGCAGAAAGAGGGAAGAGAGGTGCGGAAAGAGGCAAGAGAGTTGCACAAAGAGGGAAGAAGGGTGCAGAAAGAGGCATGAGGGGTGCAGAAAGAAGCAAGAGAATTGCAGAAAGAAGCAAGAGAAGTGCAGAAAGAAGCAACAGAGGTGCAGACAGAGGCAAGAGAAGTGCAGAAAGAGGCAAGAGAAGTGCAGAAAGAAGCAACAGAGGTGCAGAAATAGGCAAGAGGGGTGCATAAAGAGGCAAGAGAAGTGCAGAAAGAAGCAACAGAGGTGTAGAAAGAGGCAAGAGAAGTGCAGAGAGGGGCAAGAGAGGAGCAGAAACGGGCAGGAGAGGTGAAGAAAGAGGGCACAGGGGTGCAGAAAGAAGCAAGAGAGGTGCAGAAAGAGGGAAGAAAGGTGCAGAAAGAGGCACGAGGGGTGCAGAAAGAAGCAATAGAGATATGGAAAGAAACAAAAGAAGTGCAAAAAGAAGGAACAGAGGTGCACAGAGAGGCAAGAGGAGTGCAGAAAGATGGAAGAGAGGCACAGAAAGAGGAAAGAGAGTTGCACAAAGAGGGAAGAAGGGTGCAGAAAGAGGCAAGAGGGGTGCAGAAAGAAGCAAGAGAGGTGCAGAAAGAAGCAACAGGAGTGTAGAAAGAAGCAACAGAGATGCAGAACGAGGAAAGAAGGGTGCAGAAATAGGCAAGAGGGGTGCATAAAGAGGCAAAAGAAGTGCAGAAAGAAGCAACAGAGGTGCAGAAAGAGGCAAGAGAAGTGCAGAGTTGCACAAAGAGGGAAGAAGGGTGCAGAAAGAGGTATGAGGGGTGCAGAAAGAAGCAAGAGAATTGCAGAAAGAAGCAACAGAGGTGCAGAGGCAAGAGAAGTGCAGAAAGAGGCAAGAGAAGTGCAGAAAATAGTAACAGAGGTGCAGAAATCGGCAAGAGGGGTGCATAAAGAGGCAAGAGAAGTGCAGAAAGAAGCAACAGAGGTGTAGAAAGAGGCAAGAGAAGTACAGAGAGGGGCAAGAGAGGAGCAGAAACAGGCAGGAGAGGTGAAGAAAGAGGGCACAGGGGTGCAGAAAGAAGCAAGAGAGGTGCAGAAAGAGGGAAGAAAGGTGCAGAAAGAGGCACGAGGGGTGGAGAAAGAAGCAATAGAGATGCGGAAAGAAACAAAAGAAGTGCAAAAAGAAGGAACAGAGGTGCACAGAGAGGCAAGAGGGGTGCAGAAAGAGGGAAGAGAGGCACAGAAAGAGGAAAGAGAGTTGCACAAAGAGGGAAGAAGGGTGCAGAAAGAGGCAAGAGGGGTGCAGAAAGAAGCAAGAGAGGTGCAGAAAGAAGCAATAGGAGTGTAGAAAGAAGCAACAGAGGTACAGAAAGAGGAAAGAAGGGTGCAGAAATAGGCAAGAGGGTTGCAGAAAGAGGCAAAAGAAGTGCAGAAAGAAGCAACAGAGGTGCAGAAAGAGGCAAGAGAAGTGCAGAGTTGCACAAAGAGGGAAGAAGGGTGCAGAAAGAGGCATGAGGGGTGCAGAAAGAAGCAAGAGAATTGCAGAAAGAAGCAAGAGAAGTGCAGAAAGAAGCAACAGAGGTGCAGATAGAGGCAAGAGAAGTGCAGAAAGAGGCAAGAGAAGTGCAGAAAGAAGTAACAGAGGTGCAGAAATAGGCAAGAGGGGTGCATAAAGAGGCAAGAGAAGTGCAGAAAGAAGCAACAGAGGTGTAGAAAGAGGCAAGAGAAGTGCAGAGGGGGCAAGAGAGGAGCAGAAACAGGCAGGAGAGGTGAAGAAAGAGGGTACAGGGGTGCAGAAAAAAGCAAGAGAAGTGCAGAAAGAGGGAAGAAAGGTGCAGAAAGAGGCACGAGGAGTGCAGAAAGAAGCAATAGAGATGCAGAAAGAAACAAAAGAAGTGCAAAAAGAAGGAACTGAGGTGCACAGAGAGGAAAGAGGGGTGCAGAAAGAGGGAAGAGAGGCACAGAAAGAGGAAAGAGAGTTGCACAAAGAGGGAAGAAGGGTGCAGAAAGAGGCAAGAGGGGTGCAGAAAGAAGCAAGAGAGGTGCAGAAAGAAGCAACAGGAGTGTAGAAAGAAGCAACAGAGGTGCAGAAAGAGGAAAGAAGGGTGCAGAAATAGGCATGAGGGGTGCAGAAAGAGGCAAAAGAAGTGCAGAAAGAAGCAACAGAGGTGCGGAAAGAGGCAAGAGAAGTGCAGAAAGAGGCAAGAGAGGTGCATAAAGAGGGAAGAAAGGTACAGAAAGAGGCACAAGGGGTGCAGACAGAAGCAATAGAGATGCAGCAAGAAACAAAAGAAGTGCAAAAAGAAGGAACAGAGGTGCAGAAAGTGGCAAGAGGGGTGAAGAAGGATGAAAGAGAGGTACAGAAAGAGGAAAGAGAGTTTCACAAAGAGGGAAGAAAGGTGCAGAAAGAGGCAAGTGGGGTGCAGAAAGAAGCAAGAGAGGCGCTGAAAGAAGCAACAGAAGTGCAGAAAGAAGCAACAGAGGTGCAGAAAGAGGCAAGAGGGGTGCAGAAAGAGGCAAGAGGGGTGCAGAAAGAGGCAAGAGAAGTGCAGAAAGAAGCAACAGGGGTGCAGAAAGAGGCAAGAGAGGCACAGAAAGAGGGAAGAAGGGTACAGAAAGAGACAAGAGGGGTGCAGAAAGAAGCAATTGAGGTGCAGTAAGAGGCAATAGAAGTACAGAAAGAAGCAACAGAGGTGCAGAAACAGGCAAGAGAAGTGCAGAAAGAGGCAAGAGAGGTGCAGAAACAGGCAGGAGAGGTGCAGAAAGAGGGAACAGGGGTACAGAAAGAGGCAAGAGAGGTGCAGAAAGAGGGATGAAGGGTTCAGAAAGAGGCAAGAGGGGTGCAGAAAGAAGCAAGTGAGGTGCAGGAAGAGGCAAGAGAAGTGCAGAAGAAGTAACAGAGGTGCAGAAAGATGCAAGAGGGGTGTAGAAAGAAGCAAGAGAAGTGCAGAAAGAAGCAACAGATGTGCAGAAAGAGGCAATAGAAGTGCAGAAAGAGGCAAGAGAGATGCAGAAACAGGCAGGAGAGATGCAGAAAGAGGGAACATGGATGCAGAAAGAGGCATGAGAGGTGCAGAAAGAGGGAAGAAGGGTTCAGAAAGAGACAAGAGGGATGCAGAAAGAAGCAAGTGAGGTGCAGGAAGAGGCAAGAAAAGTGCAGAAGAAGTAACAGAGGTGCACAAAGAGGCAAGAGGGGTACAGAAAGTGGGAAGAGGGGTACAGAAAGATGCAAGAGCGGTGCACAAAGAAGCAAGAGAGGTGCAGAAAGAAGCAACAGAGGTGCGGAAAGAGGGAAGAGGGGTGGAGAAAGAGGCAAGAGAAGTGCAGAAAGAAGCAACAGGCATTCAGAAAGGGGGAAGAGGGGTGAAGAAAGAGGCAAGAGGGGAGCAGAAAGAAGCAAGAGAGGTGCAGAGAGAAACAAGCAAGAGAGGTGCAGAGAGAAAGAAGCAAGAGAGGTGCAGAAAGAAGCAACAGGAGTGTAGAAAGAAGCAACAGAGATGCAGAACGAGGAAAGACGGGTGCAGAAATAGGCAAGAGGGGTGCATAAAGAGGCAAAAGAAGTGCAGAAAGAAGCAACAGAGGTGCAGAAAGAGGCAAGAGAAGTGCAGAGTTGCACAAAGAGGGAAGAAGGGTGCAGAAAGAGGTATGAGGGGTGCAGAAAGAAGCAAGAGAATTGCAGAAAGAAGCAAGAGAAGTGCAGAAAGAAGCAACAGAGGTGCAGAGGCAAGAGAAGTGCAGAAAGAGGCAAGAGAAGTACAGAAAATAGTAACAGAGGTGCAGAAATCGGCAAGAGGGGTGCATAAAGAGGCAAGAGAAGTGCAGAAAGAAGCAACAGAGGTGTAGAAAGAGGCAAGAGAAGTACAGAGAGGGGCAAGAGAGGAGCAGAAACAGGCAGGAGAGGTGAAGAAAGAGGGCACAGGGGTGCAGAAAGAAGCAAGAGAGGTGCAGAAAGAGGGAAGAAAGGTGCAGAAAGAGGCACGAGGGTGGAGAAAGAAGCAATAGAGATGCGGAAAGAAACAAAAGAAGTGCAAAAAGAAGGAACAGAGGTGCACAGAGAGGCAAGAGGGGTGCAGAAAGAGGGAAGAGAGGCACAGAAAGAGGAAAGAGAGTTGCACAAAGAGGGAAGAAGGGTGCAGAAAGAGGCAAGAGGGGTGAAGAAAGAAGCAAGACAGGTACAGAAAGAAGCAACAGGAGTGTAGAAAGAAGCAACAGAGGTACAGAAAGAGGAAAGAAGGGTGCAGAAATAGGCAAGAGGGGTGCAGAAAGAGGCAAAAGAAGTGCAGAAAGAAGCAACAGAGGTGCAGAAAGAGGCAAGAGAAGTGCAGAGTTGCACAAAGAGGGAAGAAGGGTGCAGAAAGAGGCATGAGGGGTGCAGAAAGAAGCAAGAGAATTGCAGAAAGAAGCAAGAGAAGTGCAGAAAGAAGCAACAGAGGTGCAGATAGAGGCAAGAGAAGTGCAGAAAGAGGCAAGAGAAGTGCAGAAAGAAGTAACAGAGGTGCAGAAATAGGCAAGAGGGGTGCATAAAGAGGCAAGAGAAGTGCAGAAAGAAGCAACAGAGGTGTAGAAAGAGGCAAGAGAAGTGCAGAGGGGGCAAGAGAGGAGCAGAAACAGGCAGGAGAGGTGAAGAAAGAGGGTACAGGGGTGCAGAAAAAAGCAAGAGAGGTGCAGAAAGAGGAAAGAAAGGTGCAGAAAGATGCACGAGGAGTGCAGAAAGAAGCAATAGAGATGCAGAAAGAAACAAAAGAAGTGCAAAAAGAAGGAACAGAGGTGCACAGAGAGGAAAGAGGGGTGCAGAAAGAGGGAAGAGAGGCACAGAAAGAGGAAAGAGAGTTGCACAAAGAGGGAAGAAGGGTGCAGAAAGAGGCAAGAGGGGTGCAGAAAGAAGCAAGAGAGGTGCAGAAAGAAGCAACAGGAGTGTAGAAAGAAGCAACAGAGGTGCAGAAAGAGGAAAGAAAGGTGCAGAAATAGGCAAGAGGGGTGCAGAAAGAGGCAAAAGAAGTGCAGAAAGAAGCAACAGAGGTGCGGAAAGAGGCAAGAGAAGTGCAGAAAGAGGCAAGAGAGGTGCATAAAGAGGGAAGAAAGGTACAGAAAGAGGCACAAGGGGTGCAGACAGAAGCAATAGAGATGCAGCAAGAAACAAAAGAAGTGCAAAAAGAAGGAACAGAGGTGCAGAAAGTGGCAAGAGGGGTGAAGAAGGATGAAAGAGAGGTACAGAAAGAGGAAAGAGAGTTTCACAAAGAGGGAAGAAAGGTGCAGAAAGAGGCAAGTGGGGTGCAGAAAGAAGCAAGAGAGGTGCTGCAAGAAGCAACAGAAGTGCAGAAAGAAGCAACAGAGGTGCAGAAAGAGGCAAGAGGGGTGCAGAAAGAGGCAAGAGGGGTGCAGAAAGAGGCAAGAGAAGTGCAGAAAGAAGCAACAGGGGTGCAGAAAGAGGCAAGAGAGGCACAGAAAGAGGGAAGAAGGGTGCAGAAAGAGACAAGAGGGGTGCAGAAAGAAGCAATTGAGGTGCAGTAAGAGGCAATAGAAGTACAGAAAGAAGCAACAGAGGTGTAGAAAGAGGCAAGAGAAGTGCAGAGGGGGCAAGAGAGGAGCAGAAACAGGCAGGAGAGGTGAAGAAAGAGGGTACAGGGGTGCAGAAAAAAGCAAGAGAGGTGCAGAAAGAGGAAAGAAAGGTGCAGAAAGAGGCACGAGGAGTGCAGAAAGAAGCAATAGAGATGCAGAAAGAAACAAAAGAAGTGCAAAAAGAAGGAACAGAGGTGCACAGAGAGGAAAGAGGGGTGCAGAAAGAGGGAAGAGAGGCACAGAAAGAGGAAAGAGAGTTGCACAAAGAGGGAAGAAGGGTGCAGAAAGAGGCAAGAGGGGTGCAGAAAGAAGCAAGAGAGGTGCAGAAAGAAGCAACAGGAGTGTAGAAAGAAGCAACAGAGGTGCAGAAAGAGGAAAGAAAGGTGCAGAAATAGGCAAGAGGGGTGCAGAAAGAGGCAAAAGAAGTGCAGAAAGAAGCAACAGAGGTGCGGAAAGAGGCAAGAGAAGTGCAGAAAGAGGCAAGAGAGGTGCATAAAGAGGGAAGAAAGGTACAGAAAGAGGCACAAGGGGTGCAGACAGAAGCAATAGAGATGCAGCAAGAAACAAAAGAAGTGCAAAAAGAAGGAACAGAGGTGCAGAAAGTGGCAAGAGGGGTGAAGAAGGATGAAAGAGAGGTACAGAAAGAGGAAAGAGAGTTTCACAAAGAGGGAAGAAAGGTGCAGAAAGAGGCAAGTGGGGTGCAGAAAGAAGCAAGAGAGGTGCTGAAAGAAGCAACAGAAGTGCAGAAAGAAGCAACAGAGGTGCAGAAAGAGGCAAGAGGGGTGCAGAAAGAGGCAAGAGGGGTGCAGAAAGAGGCAAGAGAAGTGCAGAAAGAAGCAACAGGGGTGCAGAAAGAGGCAAGAGAGGCACAGAAAGAGGGAAGAAGGGTGCAGAAAGAGACAAGAGGGGTGCAGAAAGAAGCAATTGAGGTGCAGTAAGAGGCAATAGAAGTACAGAAAGAAGCAACAGAGGTGCAGAAACAGGCAAGAGAAGTGCAGAAAGAGGCAAGAGAGGTGCAGAAACAGGCAGGAGAGGTGCAGAAAGAGGGAACAGGGGTACAGAAAGAGGCAAGAGAGGTGCAGAAAGAGGGATGAAGGGTTCAGAAAGAGGCAAGAGGGGTGCAGAAAGAAGCAAGTGAGGTGCAGGAAGAGGCAAGAGAAGTGCAGAAGAAGTAACAGAGGTGCAGAAAGAGGCAAGAGGGGTGTAGAAAGAAGCAAGAGAAGTGCAGAAAGAAGCAACAAATGTGCAGAAAGAGGCAAGAGAAGTGCAGAAAGAGGCAAGAGAGATGCAGAAACAGGCAGGAGAGATGCAGAAAGAGGGAACATGGATGCAGAAAGAGGCATGAGAGGTGCAGAAAGAGGGAAGAAGGGTTCAGAAAGAGACAAGAGGGATGCAGAAAGAAGCAAGTGAGGTGCAGGAAGAGGCAAGAAAAGTGCAGAAGAAGTAACAGAGGTGCACAAAGAGGCAAGAGGGGTACAGAAAGTGGGAAGAGGGGTACAGAAAGATGCAAGAGCGGTGCAGAAAGAAGCAAGAGAGGTGCAGAAAGAAGCAACAGAGGTGCGGAAAGAGGCAAGAGGGTTGCAGAAAGAGGCAAGAGAAGTGCAGAAAGAAGCAACAGAGGTGCAGAAAGAGGCAAGAGAAGTGCAGAAAGAGGCAAGAGAGGTGCAGAAACTGGCAGGAGAGGTGCAGAAAGAGGGAACAGGGAAGCAGAAAGAGGGAAGAGAGGTACAGAAAGAGGGAAGAAGGGTGCAGAAAGAGGCAAGAGGGGTGCAGAAAGAAGCAAGTGAGGTGCAGAAAGAGGCAAGAGAAGTGCAGAAGGAAGCAACAGAGGTGCATAAACAGGCAGGAGAGATGCAGAAACAGGGAACATGGCTGCAGAAAGAGGCAAGAGAGGTGCATAAAGAGGGAAGAAGGGTGCAGAAAGAGGCACAAGGGGTGCAGAAAGAAGCAATAGAGGTGCAGAAAGAAACAAAAGAAGTGCAAAAAGAAGGAACAGAGGTGCACAAAGAGGCAAGAGGGGTGCAGAAAGAGGGAAGAAGGGTGCAGAAAGAGGCAAGAGGGGTGCAGAAAGAAGCAAGAGAGGTGCAGAAAGAAGCAACAGAGGTGCAGAAAGAGGGAACAGGGGTGCAGAAAGAGGCAAGAGAGGTGCAGAAAGAAGGAGGAAGGGTGCAGAAAGAGGCAAGAGGGGTGCAGAAAGAAGTGAGGTGCAGAAAGAGGCAACAGAGATGCAGAAAGATGCAAGAGAGGCACAGAAAGATGCAAGAGTGGTTTGCACACCATTAGTACCAATTTAACACCCACATTTAGCAATAAGTAACAGGTGACCATTCTAGGTTTGCAAAGGGCCTTCCCCACGCTGTAACACTTGTCACTGCATTTTTGGTAACGTTTGAACCATTTAAGCTAGAAACAAGGGTTTTTTTGTTCAATTCTGCAGATTATGCAGCAGATGATGGATTAAGTGGCAAATGCAGAAAATGTATAACTAAAAGAAAGTCGGTGCAGCCAGGCGCATAATTCCAATGGCCCTGCTCATACCTATGACTAGGTCCAGTAGTGCTCCTCAGTGGTTCCTTCTTTTTTTTGTCTCATTGAGTTTATAGTTTAGCTTCTATGGAAACGAGGAAGACTAAACCTGAGGTTACCAGTCCACAACACAGACTACCATACCACATAATTACTCTCCATAACACATAATCCCACTCTATATTAATTCCTATACACTAAATACCACATATTTTCTATCCACATAATTTCACTGCACAACATACCACATAATTCCACTACACACAACCTAAATCCACTCCACTCCAAAAAACATTAGTAAAAAACTTTTACATTTACAACGGCAATAGCTCTAACTCTTGCAAATGCGAGACCTATTACATTGCAAATGCTTCTTTAACTGGTAGTTGCATTTGCAGAGTGGTGGAGAAAGGGGGCTGGGTATCCAACCAGCGCTCAGGAATTCCGCTGCGTAGGACTTACAGGAGGTACCAGGAGGGCTTCTTGGCCCCCAAAGTCCCTCAGGAGTAAAGTGGACTTCATCCCCCAACCAGTAGTGTGCCAGGAGGTGCGTTTGCAGAGTGGTGGAGAAAGGGGGCTGGGCATCCAACCAGCGCTCAGGAATTCCGCTGTGTAGGACTTACAGGAGGTACCAGGAGGGCTTCTTGGCCCCCAAAGTCCCTCAGGAGTAAAGTGGACTTCATCCCCCAACCAGTAGTGTGCCAGGAGGTGCGTTTGCAGGGCCTGATTCACAGAACTAACTTACGTCAAAAACGTAAAGTTAGTACTTTTTGGTATTCACAGAATGAACTTACTCATTTCGGTATTCACAGAAGTTAGTAGTCCTAACTTTAGGACTCCTAAATGCCTTCTGTGAATACCAAAAGTCTTAAAGTTAGGATTTTTCTCAGTTTAGGAGTAGTAAAGTTAGGACTCCTAACTTCAGGACTCCTAAATGCCTTCTGTGAATACCAAAAGTCTTGAAGTTAGGATTTTTCTCAGTTTAGGAGTCGTAAAGTTAGGACTCCTAACTTTAGGACTCCTAAATGCCTTCTGTGAATACCGAAAGTCTTGAAGTTAGGATTTTTCTCAGTTTAGGAGTAGTAAAGTTAGGACTCCTAACTTCAGGACTCCTAAATGCCTTCTGTGAATACCAAAAGTCTTGAAATTAGGATTTTTCTCAGTTTAGGAGTCGTAAAGTTAGGACTCCTAACTTTAGGACTCCTAAATGCCTTCTGTGAATACCGAAAGTCTTGAAGTTAGGATTTTTCTCAGTTTAGGAGTAGTAAAATTAGGACTCCTAACTTCAGGACTCCTAAATGCCTTCTGTGAATACCAAAAGTCTTGAAGTTAGGATTTTTCTCAGTTTAGGAGTCGTAAAGTTAGGACTCCTAACTTTAGGACTCCTAAATGCCTTCTGTGACTACCGAAAGTCTTGAAGTTAGGATTTTTCTCAGTTTAGGAGTAGTAAAGTTAGGACTCCTAACTTTACTACTCCTAAACTGAGAAAAATCCTAACTTTAAGACTTTCGGTATTCACAGAAGGCATTTAGGAGTCCTAAAGTTAGGACTACTAACTTCTGTGAATACCGAAATGAGTAAGTTCATTCTGTGAATACCAAAATGAGTAAGTGTATTCTGTGAATACCAAAAAGTACTAACTTTACGTTTTTGACGTAAGTTAGTTCTGTGAATCAGGCCCGATGAGTGGTGGAGAAAGGGGGCTGGGCATCCAACCAGCGCTCAGGAATTCCGCTGTGTAGGACTTACAGGAGGTACCAGGAGGGCTTCTTGGCCCCCAAAGTCCCTCAGGAGTAAAGTGGACTTCATCCCCCAACCAGTAGTGTGCCAGGAGGTGCATTTGCAGAGTGGTGGAGAAAGGGGAGCTTGGCCTCTGAAGACCTCCTAGCAATCCCACTGTGAGGGACTTACTGGAGGTAACAGGAGGGGTAGTTGGCCCCCAAGGACAACCTTGGGGGCCAACCACCCCTCCTATTACCTCCATTAAGTCCCACACAGCAGCATTGGTAAGTTCTCATAGCAGGCCACGCCCCCTTTGCCCACCATTCTGCAAACGCGCTCCCTAGTGCAGTCTTGGATGAGGATTTAAGTCCCCTTCGCTGCTGGGGGTTCTTAGGGGCCAACAAGCCTACCTGTTACCTCCAGTAAGCGCCACACAGTGGGATTGCTGAGAGGTGGACACAGGCCACGCCCCCTTTCTCTACCACTCTGCAAGCGTGCCTCCTGGTGTGCTCTTGGTTGGGGGATGAAGTCCCCTTGTCTCCTGAGGGTCCCTGGGGCCAATTAGCCCTCCTGTTATCGCTAGTAAGCCCCACACAGCTGGATTGCTGAGAGTGGTCTGAGGCCACGCCCCTTTTTACACCACTCTGCAAACGCGCCTCTTGGTGCACTGCAGCTTGGGGGAGGAAGTCTACTTTAGTCCTGAGGTCCTCATCACCCCACCAGCAGTGCGCCAAGAGGCGCGTTTGCAGAGTGGTGT
The DNA here is from genome assembly GCA_963921515.1 of Calotriton arnoldi. Classification (NCBI taxonomy): domain Eukaryota; kingdom Metazoa; phylum Chordata; class Amphibia; order Caudata; family Salamandridae; genus Calotriton; species Calotriton arnoldi. Next base: position 1,930,933 of record CAWUFW010002709.1, read on the forward strand.
AAAAAGGGGTGTGGCCTCAGACTACCTCTCAGCAATCCCACTGTGTGGGGCTTACTGGAGGTACCTGATGGCCTAGTTGGCCCCCAGGGACCCTCAGTAGCGACGGGACTTAATCCCCCAACGCAGAGTGTGCCAGGAGGCACGTTTGCAGTGTCCTGCAGGGAGGGGGCAGGGCCTGTTGCATTTTATAATTATTTTTTTTTAAGGAGGGGGGCGTGAGGCCCCCCTCCTGAGGCCGATTACGGCCCGGGGACCGCATCACCAGGGGCTAGGCCTTTCCTTTTTTATATTTTTTAAAGGGGAGGGGGGCCGTGGGGCCCCCTCCCTAGGCCGGTCTCAGCCCCGGGGACACCATGCCCTGGGGCCTGACACAAATTTATTTTTGGAAGGGGGACCCCCCTCCCTGGGCCTCTCTTGGCCCCAGGGACCCGATCTCCTGGTGCCTGGCCAGCCTTTATTATTTTTTTTTAATTTTGGAGGGTGGCCACGTGGCCCCTCTCCAGAGGCCAATTATGGCCCCAGGGACCCCATCCCTCGGGGCCGGCCTTCCGTTTAAAAAATAAATAAATAAATAATTTAAAAGGGAGGGGGCCGAGTGGCCCCCCTCCTGGGCCACTTTTGGCCCCAGAGACACCATCCCCACGGGCATAGTCAATCCTTTTTTTACTTTTTTAAACAGATGGGGGGCAAGTGGCCCCCCTCCCGGGCCACTTTTGGCCCTGGGGACCCATCCCCCGGGGCCTGGCCTCACATTGGGGACTGCAGGGGGAGCCCCAATGCCCCCACGGTCCCTGCCAGCTCCCTGCCTCCTGTGGGAGCCAGCATTGCTTTTGGACAAGGGGAGCTGCAAACATGCAGATCCCCTTGTCCAAAAGCAATTCTGCTTTGCTTCATGGAAGCGAGAGCAGTTTTTCTGCTCTCGCTTACATGAAGTGAAGCAGAAGTTTGCAATGGCAGGGTGGGAGCAGCGCTCCCGCCCTGCCATTGCAAACTGAAATGTCCCGGGGGTGGGCACCCCGGGACATTGCTGCAACCGGCCCTGGGGGATGGCGGTCCCCAGGGCCATGCAGGGCTCCAGGAGGGGGGCCACGTGGCCCCCCTCCCATCTTCTACATAGCCCCGGGGAGGTGGTGGTCGCCGGGGGTCTGCAATGGACCCCCATATTTAAATGAAGTGTGCCCCGGGAGGTGTTGGTCCCCGGGGCTTGAGGGAGCCCGCGAGGCCCCCCGCCCTATATTAATTAAAGCCCCGGCGAGGTGGCGGTCCCCGGGGTAGCATGAAGGGAAGGAGCACCCCACGCATTTTTTTGTATAAGCCCCGGAGAGGTGGTGGTCCCCGGGGTTGCGGGAGGGTGTCGCGTGCACCCCGCATAATTAACAAAGCCCTGGGGAGGTGGCAGTGCCCGGGGCTGCCGGGGCCCGCTACATATTAAAGCATTGCCCCCAGGACCTGGCCCACCTGGGGGTTTAAAACAAACGAAGTGCGGGAGTCTGCGCTTAATTTGTTAAAAAACATTTCGGCCAGATTCGCGGAACCTACGCGAATCCTGCCGTTTTTTTTTTTATGCGTTTGTGGGCCCTCGGGGTCCCTGTGGGACACCCTGAGCAGGCCTAGGAGGTCAGGGTGTTTCTAGCCTGCCACCTTATCTTGTTTTTTGACCTTTTTTCTTGTGACTCGGTCCAATTAGTCACAAGATGGCTGCCAACACTTTTTGGTTTGGAGTGTTGGCTGCCAATCGGAATGAAGCTCGTGCTCTGGAGGGTTCGCAGATCCACAGCGGTCACCAGATATCGATTTTGTTATTTTTGAATTTCTCAGGAACTACTGAACGGATTTACACCATTTAAAGCAAAGAGTGCACTCTGAACTAAGAGCTACACAATTTTGGTGTAATTCCGTTCAGCAGTGCGGGCTGTAGCTGCTACAAAAGTTTCCTATGACCGCCAGTAGGTAATAAATATAAATATATATATATATATATATATATATATATATATATATATATATATATATATATATATATATATATTTTATATATATATATATATATATTACATCCACATTAATCCTTCCGGATTACAGAAACCGCACTCACAAAGTATCGTCTTCTCCAATTAGTTTATTTTCCACAAAGTATCCAGTTAGAGGAACAACCGACGCGTTTCGTAAACACAGTTTACTTGATCACGGTTAACATGTTACTTTTGAATCCTCCAATTAATACGCTTTCCCAACAACATGTGATCTCTGACATCATCATTTTCAATCAAACCCTCCCTGTTGCATTGTGGGATATGTAGTCAAATATTTAAACTAAAAGTGAGAACATTTATAATTACCCCTATTATTAATAAAAAAATACCTTAAAATCACCCTATTTGTGTGTATTACATCAACTAATCTTACAAAATTATTATTCTACTTTTTTATATATATATATCTATATTTTTTTATATATATAAGATTTATTCAGTGTCTTTACATACATTTAAATGACTAACTGCTATCTACTCTAATAAACCATCCTTACGTTTTAAGCAATTTGTTTATTCACAACTTCAAAGGGAAACGATTTGAATATATCCTATATCACCAAAAAATATCTAATATTTACAAATCTCCATATGTCACTACCACCCCCAATGGGCTTTCATATTTTACCTTTTGGGCAGTTTCTATTGTGATTTATGCCAAATAGTTATTATACGGGGTCATCGATGATTATTAATTTTTATTTTTCAATCTATTGACCCACGGCTGTAAGTATTGTCACATATCTTTATTCATGCCCACCAGTGGGCCTGTATCATTAATTCATTTTTACATATCTCTCTCTATTTGGTGATTGGATACCCTTATTTAAGTGAGACCATTATTCCTAAAAGGACGATTTATTAAAAAATCTGTTAATGTGTGATGTTTCCTCACAATTAGAAATAAAGATATGTGACAATACTTACAGCCGTGGGTCAATAGATTGAAAAATAAAAATTAATAATCATCGATGACCCCGTATAATAACTATTTGGCATAAATCACAATAGAAACTGCCCAAAAGGTAAAATATGAAAGCCCATTGGGGGTGGTAGTGACATATGGAGATTTGTAAATATTAGATATTTTTGGTGATATAGGATATATTCAAATCGTTTCCCTTTGAAGTTGTGAATAAACAAATTGCTTAAAACGTAAGGATGGTTTATTAGAGTAGATAGCAGTTAGTCATTTAAATGTATGTAAAGACACTGAATAAATCTTATATATATAAAAAAATATAGATATATATATATAAAAAAAGTAGAATAATAATTTTGTAAGATTAGTTGATGTAATACACACAAATAGGGTGATTTTAAGGTATTTTTTTATTAATAATAGGGGTAATTATAAATGTTCTCACTTTTAGTTTAAATATTTGACTACATATCCCACAATGCAACAGGGAGGGTTTGATTGAAAATGATGATGTCAGAGATCACATGTTGTTGGGAAAGCGTATTAATTGGAGGATTCAAAAGTAACATGTTAACCGTGATCAAGTAAACTGTGTTTACGAAACGCGTCGGTTGTTCCTCTAACTGGATACTTTGTGGAAAATAAACTAATTGGAGAAGACGATACTTTGTGAGTGCGGTTTCTGTAATCCGGAAGGATTAATGTGGATGTAATTATACGGCGGGGCTCTGCCTTGGAACTTGCACCGGATTGAGAGCGCCAGGGGTCCGTACGAACTCGAGCCAGGAGGGAGTAAGATTACAAGTCGGACCCGGTGACCGCCAGCATAACACAGAAGTCAATAGCTGTAAATCATCGACGTGTCGGAGAAGCGCTGCCGGAACACCAGAAGGTGGAGGTGAGCGGGGAATACTGACAATTTAAACAGCGAGTGAGAGAAAAAGTAAATCATTTAAGTTGCATCTGTGCAAGAAGCTGGTTTTTTCCGTAGACGATAAAAGAATACTGAATCCATGTGCGCAATGAGGTTGTGAATGAGTAACGAGCGCGAAAGGGAATACAGTACTATTGTCTTTGAAGTCTATGGACAGAGTAAACAAATCTTTACCAATCGGAGTGTAAAACACAATATGACATTGTAGTAATCCAGGTATTTGAGGAACAAACATGGAAAAACGGGATGCTAAACGAAGTGAGGTGGCAGACTCATTTTTTGATCAAGAAGGAGAAAGACAAAATCCATCAACAAACAAAACAACGGTAGTCTCCAAAAAATCAGACACGCGGAGTAAATTAAAACAGTGGGAAAAGCTCAGTAAGAAGGAAATTAACAAATGGTGGGAGTTATTGACATTGAAAAAATATCTTGAGGTCCGAAGAGTCCCGAGGGGATTGCGTATAGCGATAATGCCAAGTCAACAGGATGCGACAAATGAGTTACTCCAAGAATGGGGGAGTATGTACTCGAATCATCATTGGGCTTGATAAAAATTTTGGTCAAACATATTGAAGTGGCATTGGAAAAAATTAAGTTGGAATTACAAGAATTAGAGAATGAATTAGCCACATTAGACTTGAACCCCGAAATGAAAAAATTAAAAGAAGATCTGGAAGGATATGTGGATAAACATGAGGAAGTGGTGAAAACGAGAAAACAGGTAAAATTTCAACGCGATAAAGATGACTACTCACAGGGACGCATATTCACATATGCGAGGAAATTTGACATGTTTAAACAGCAAGGACGAATGGACATAGTGACTCCAAGTTCAAGCAGCTTGACATCTCTAACATCAACGGAAGCAAGCGAGGGAGAACAGGAGACAGTGGGAGATTTGGCAAATCGGAATTTTTAGGGGACATGAGATTAGTCCTCCAACAAAGATACTGGGAACAAAATCGCAATTTCCAACAAAACCCAAGAGGAAGAGGAAGAGGCCGCTTTTGGGAATCCAAAAGGCAACAAGAAGGGGAAAAAGGAGAAAGTGGCTCAGAAGAGAGAGTAGGTACAAAAACAAGGAGTATGCGCAAACAACAGAAATGATTCCCAGTATGAGGGAGGAAGAAATAATTAATACGATGACAATTGCAAATCTCTCAACACGGATGCTAACGGAAACAGAAACATCTTTATTAAAACGAGGAATTAATTACTGTCCAATCCAACAAATGGACCTCGCTCAAACGAGAATTGACATTTATAAATATGTCCGGAAAATCAAGCTTGCAAAAATCTTCGAGGAAAATAAAGAGATGGCCAAACATGCAAATAAAGGAAAAAACCAACAAAATGTGATAACATCTGAAATAACATTAACGACCACAAATATGGATGCGTTATTAACTTTGGTTAATCTTGATACAATGGATGAAAGTGAAGTCATCTCAGAAGAAACAGCGTGCCCCCAAAAGGGAGCAGGCTTAAGTGGCAAAAGACCTAAATCTCGTTTTTATCCTCAATTAACTCAAGGAAATAAGATTGACCTCTTTCAAGAGGCAGTGGTTCAAGATCTTTATAAAATCAAGAAAACCAAATTTCGTGATAACTTATCTAAGGAAGAAAGAAAGGCCCTAAAAAGCCTGATGGAGGACAAGATGATAACGATAAAAATGGCTGATAAGGGAGGTAACGTCGTGGTCTGGAACACTTGTGATTATGAAACAGAGGCCCACTCTCAGCTGAAAAACAAGGAATATTATCGGAAGCTAGACAAAAATCCCACTCAGGCATATAAAGAAACTTTGGACATAAAAATACAACAATGGTATTTGAAAAATCTAATTGATGAAGATGAGAAAAAATTCTTAACCACCGATCATCCTGTCACAGCGACAATTTATTTCTTACCCAAATTACATAAGAATCCTCTCAAACCACCAGGCAGACCCATAGTGTCTGCAAAGGGATCATTATTTGAACCGATTGCTAGCTATATAGATTACTTCCTAATGCCATTTGTATTAAACCTGAGTTCTTATATTCAAGACACCACAGATCTGTTGAGACATCTACAAGATCTCACCTGGCAGGAAACATATCAACTGGTCACAATGGACGTAACGTCCCTTTATACAAATATTGAAAATGATATTGGGATGATGGCATGCAGCTTCTTCTTAAAGGAAAGAAATATTGAATACAATCAACACAATCAAATGCTCATGGATATGGTCGAAATGGTTTTAAGTCAAAATGTCTTCCTTTTTGGGGAAGAAATATTCCAACAGATTAAAGGATGTGCTATGGGTTTCTCTTTTAGTCCCGGATATGCGTGTCTCACAATGGGATGGTGGGAGCAACAACTGGCGTGGCATCCGAACAATGATCAATATGTCAATAAGACAGCAAAGTGGCTGCGTTACATTGATGACTTGCTTATAGTGTGGGACGGAACAGCAGCAGAATTTGAAGATTATTTTAAAATTCTAAATTCAACGAGTGCAAACATCAAATTTACGTATACTATAAGCAAAGAAAGAGTCATATTTTTGGATACAGAGATTTATGTCCAGGATAATAAATTGCATACAACATTACATCGAAAGGCAACATCGACCAATGCAATATTACATGCCCAAAGCTTCCACAAAACAACAGTCATTGACAACATACCCTATGGAGAGTTCCTTAGGATCCGGCGGATCTGCTCGGAAAACACTGAATGGGAAAAACAGAGTATGAATACTGTTAAAAGATTTAAACAACGAGGATACAAATCCCACATAGTGGAAAAAAGCTGGAGGAGAGCAGATCAAACATTAAGAGAAGAAACAATAAAAAGGAAACCCATAGAAAGCCTGCAAACCAAAAAGGATCCAGTAAGATTGATCCTAGATTTTTCAAATGAATCAAAACAAATTGTGAAGATTTTACGAAAAAATTGGAAACTACTACAATTAGATCAAACGGTGGGAAAAATCATGGGTACCCATCCAAATATCACATTTCGTCGGGCAAAAAACTTAAAAGACAAATTAATTCATAGTCACCACCAAGGAAGTGGGAAAGCGAAAGGGATACAATGGCTAAAAACGAAAGGCTTCTTGAAATGTTATAACTGTAAAGTTTGCCAAATTGCCCAGAACAAAACAGAGGTGAAACTTCCGGATAACACCATGTGGCAGATCAGGGATCTAATAACATGTAAGAGCCAATTTGTTGTATATGTCGTGGAATGCCCTTGCCCGTTAATGTACATTGGCAGTACGATATGTGAGTTAAAGAAGAGAATATTAGAACACGTCCGTGCGACCATAAATAGAGATCGTAGCAATGCCATCGCCAAACACATGGAAGTGGAGCATAAAGGAGATTGGAAACAATTAACTTTTTATGCTTTGGAATCAATCCCATTAAATGTAAGAGGAGGAGATCGAGTAAAAAGTTAAGAAGAAGAGAATCAAGACAAATTCTGAACTTTAGAACACTGATGCCATATGGACTAAATCAAAGTGAGGATTTACATGTCCATTTGTAAGTAGATGAACTGGTTTTAAGTTTGGTAGTTGATGGAAAAAACAGTAAGAAGAATATAAATAATGTGAGAATGTTTGTAAATTTCTAATTGTGAGGAAACATCACACATTAACAGATTTTTTAATAAATCGTCCTTTTAGGAATAATGGTCTCACTTAAATAAGGGTATCCAATCACCAAATAGAGAGAGATATGTAAAAATGAATTAATGATACAGGCCCACTGGTGGGCATGAATAAAGATATGTGACAATACTTACAGCCGTGGGTCAATAGATTGAAAAATAAAAATTAATAATCATCGATGACCCCGTATAATAACTATTTGGCATAAATCACAATAGAAACTGCCCAAAAGGTAAAATATGAAAGCCCATTGGGGGTGGTAGTGACATATGGAGATTTGTAAATATTAGATATTTTTTGGTGATATAGGATATATTCAAATCGTTTCCCTTTGAAGTTGTGAATAAACAAATTGCTTAAAACGTAAGGATGGTTTATTAGAGTAGATAGCAGTTAGTCATTTAAATGTATGTAAAGACACTGAATAAATCTTATATATATAAAAAAATATAGATATATATATATAAAAAAAAGTAGAATAATAATTTTGTAAGATTAGTTGATGTAATACACACAAATAGGGTGATTTTAAGGTATTTTTTTATTAATAATAGGGGTAATTATAAATGTTCTCACTTTTAGTTTAAATATTTGACTACATATCCCACAATGCAACAGGGAGGGTTTGATTGAAAATGATGATGTCAGAGATCACATGTTGTTGGGAAAGCGTATTAATTGGAGGATTCAAAAGTAACATGTTAACCGTGATCAAGTAAACTGTGTTTACGAAACGCGTCGGTTGTTCCTCTAACTGGATACTTTGTGGAAAATAAACTAATTGGAGAAGACGATACTTTGTGAGTGCGGTTTCTGTAATCCGGAAGGATTAATGTGGATGTAATTAATACGGCGGGGCTCTGCCTTGGAACTTGCACCGGATTGAGAGCGCCAGGGGTCCGTACGAACTCGAGCCAGGAGGGAGTAATATATATATATATATATATATATATGATACTTGCACAGTTCAATAAAACGATCGCTATGGGGATATTTCCGAAAGGTAGTTGTATTTAATTCAGTTACGAGTTTCAACTGACTCGCAGTCTTGCTCACACACTGGATGTGGGATTGATCAGAGAATGCATACAGAACCGTCAAAAATAGAAGACGTACCAGGAGGAAAAACTGCAAGTCACACACAAAAATGGCATCCATGTTGGAGTATGTAAATACACATTACCTGCATACAAAGTGCTTCATGGTAGTTGCAATCGGATAAATATCTAATATATTAACTAATTCAAATAATGTGACAGGATGCAGTGTCTAATACATTGGTAGCCCTCATCAGAAAGTTACAAGCTCAAAGTGCTCGTCAAACCCAATAGCCATACAGTATACAGATGTAGGTCACTTACGAGAGAGAACAGGATTCACTCATAGCGGACTCTATATTCTCTAAACTCGATAGGTCAATCCTAATAGGTGAGAGGTCTGCTGTGTAAAAAACCCTGTTAAGGGGAAACATATATCTAAGGCATAGTGCCCAAATGTCATTCCCCCTCAGAGTATGAGCCGTAGTGGCAAAACATATGAAGTATAAACTTCCAACAGGAATACATAGATCCAGACAGCTAAGGAAAGCTTCCATTAAGTCCTGCATGTAGAAATGGGTCTGTTAAGAAACGCGATCAACCATAAACCAACTGCGAATTCTGTATATACTACAAATCTAGTGATACAAGAGTGTGAAATTAACTCAACAAAACCAGAAAAAATCAAATTGATCTTATCTGTAAAGTGCCCTCCACCATGACAACATGATGTTTGAAGAAAAGGGTAAGTACCTCTGATGACATCACCAACTGAGAACAGGCCCCTTCCTTTTCCCCTGTGACATAAAAAGAAAGAATACAATTCATTTAGGATGAATCGATTAAAATCAAGGACATTTTCAACATCTCAAAGAACATACGGTATATACAATACTACCAAATTGTAAGAAACAAGAGCCCTTGTTTGAGACATTGGGAGAGGAAAGTTAGACCAACTAGTTTTCATGCAAATTAATTCCCAATTCTTCATCCACGTTGTGCCCCCCTGGAAATTTGCACTGAAAGTCTAGAATATGCCAAGATTCCCTTTTCCTCAGCTGGAGGGTCCTATTGCCCCTCCTGTAGTTCTGATGTATTTGTTCTATTATAAAGTTTTTGAGGAGGGAGCTGTTGGAAAGGTGATATTCTGCGAAGTGCCTAGCCACCGGGTAGTGGGGGTCTTTTTTGTTATTAGCCCTCATGTGTTCAAGCACTCTCTTTGCAGGAAGGTCGTGCTGCCCACATAGTGTAAGTTACATGGGCACTCAAGTACATAAACAACATAGGCGGAACTACAAGTCAGGAATTGGCTGATGATTTTTGATCTCGTGGGCGTGTCGTACGTTTTTTTCATGAAGCTACCACGGCAAGCCTTGCAGCGGCCACATGGAAAAAAACCCTTGGAGACTATGTTGGGCAGTATGCTGTTTTTTTAGTAATGTCTCCCTTGACTAGAATATCCCTCAGATTTCTCCCTTTCCGGTATGTAATCATGGGTCGTTTAGGTAAATCTTGTCCCAGAACTGGATCACTGGTAAGAATGTTCCTGTTTTGGCAGTATTTTAGCAATTTCTTAGATTCTGTTTTGTATGTCAGGATAACCCTAGGTGTTTCCTCTGCTTCAATAGCGTCTTGTTTATCTAGCAGAGTTTGTTCCCGGTGATCCTATTGGCCTTATCTTTAGCTCTATCTAAGACCCACGTGGGGTAGCCTCATTCACGGAATCTTTTGATCATACTATTTTGTTCCATGAGATAATCTTCTTGGGTGCTGCAGTTTCTCTTTGCTCTCAGTAGTTCCCCATATGGAATGCTCCATTTCAAGGTGTCCGGATGACTACTGAGAGCATGCAGAAGACTGTTCCCTGCCGTTGTTTTACTGTGCACTTTAGTCTGGAGTCTATTGTTATCTACCTCCACTTTCACATCCAGAAATTCAATACACTCTACTCATGGTGTAGGTGAGTCTGAGATTGTAGTCATTCTTGTTCAGGTTCTCAATGACTTTTACAGCGCTGGTCTCACTGCCTTTCCATATGACGAACATGTCATCTCTATAGCATAACCATTTGACAATCTTTCCTTCCTTGCATTTGAGTGTCAGATCTTTCTGGATTTCCTCCTCCCATGCCCCCAGGAAGAGATTAGCAAAGCTGGGGGCAAAACAAGTCCCCATGGCAGTCCTGAGGACTTGTTTGATGTTCCATTGAAGACAAACATATTGTTGTGCAGACAGAAACTCATCATCTCCAGCAACATGTTAGTATGCTCAAGGTAACAGATTTCCCTGTTCTTAAGTAAATGTTGACAGGACTTGATACCTAGGGATTGGTCGATTATGGCATAGAGAGAATTAACATCCATGAAAATCAGAAGGTAGTCTTCTTCCCATGCTACATCTACCAGTTTCACCAGAAAATCCTTAGTATCTCTTATATAGGAAGGGAGGGCCATGACATACTCTCTAAGAAATACTTAGAGATGTATTCTGCTGCACTGCCTAGTGAGGAGACAATTGGTCTTCCTGGTGGTGTAGTGGGGTTCTTGTGGATCTTGGGTAGGAGACAGCACACAGGTAGTTTGGGGTAATCACATTTTAGGTAGCAGAATTCCTCCCATTGGAGGATTCCAATGTCTTTCCAGCCCTTCAACATATCCCATATACAAATAATGCTTTCATTGTATTCTTGTATGTTAGTTTTAACATAGAATTTAGTGCCATCCAATTGTCTTAATGCCTCGTTAGTGTATGATTCTCTGTCCCACAGCACAATGTTACCGCCCTTATCAGCTGGGTGTATTATGATGTTGTCATCCTCTGAAAACAACGTTTTAATCACTCTTTGTGCTGCTGTGAAGTTCTGTTGTGAATTGGTCTTCCCTTTTTGAAGACGAAATTGTATGAGATCGTTCATCACAGGGTCATGAAAGCTATCTAAATTATCGTGTGACATGTTAGGGAAGAAGTTAGATTTGGGTTTAAATTCAGTCATCGCCGGACAATCAGTCATGACTTCCAATGCTTCACCTGTATATTTCTGTTCCATGTCTGTCTCTGTAAGGAGTTCTTGGAGGGTTCTAAGGGTATCCATATCCCCTATTATCAAATGGGAACTGGTTTCATTGTTCTCTAGGGGCTTGGCACATGTTTCACTCGATTCGATGAATCTAGTGCTTTTGAGATGATGCCACTTTTTTAGTTTGAGCTTTCTAATAAATTTGAAGATGTCAATCCTAGTACCCGGATAGCTAAAGTGATCCGAAGGGCAGAACTAAAGACCTAGGCATAAGGTCCTTTTTCGAACATGGAGAGTGGGCGATGAGACAAATTGACAATGGTTTTATTTACCATTATGTCATCCATTATGGTTGCTTCTTGGGGCCAGTTGTTTTGTTTCCCATTGGCCGTTTGCCTCTTCCTCTTCTGTTCCCTTTGTTGGAGTCGCTTTCTTCGCCACAAGTATCTTCCTGATTTCTTCCTCTTCCTCCGCCATGTTGATTCCTCCCCCTTCCCCGTGTCTTCGGTGGTTGTACCGTTCGTGGTGTTTGTCTTCCTGTACGGAGGAGGCGATACTCATCTAAAAAAGTTGGTTGAGATCTCATCGGCACTTCTCCTTTATATATTAATTCAACCAATCAAAACCTTCTAATTTAGTAGGTTTGGCTGTGTTGGACCTGGCCCTTTTTTGCAGGGCTATCCCCAAACATTTTGCCTTCCTCCTGTATTTTTCTGGCCTGTTTTTGTTGGCTTTAAGACTCTGAGCACTTAACCACTGTTAACCACTGCTAAACTGCATATCCTCTCTCCTCTGAAACATGGTATGATTGGGTTCTCCATGATTGGCCTATTTGATTTACTAGTAAGTCCCCAGTACAGTGCACTGTGTGTGCCCAGGGCTTGTAAATCAAATAAAACTAGTTTGCCTGCAGCACTGATTGTGCAACCCACATAAGTACCCCTACAAACATGTCTCAGCCTCGCCAGTTTTAAACTGCCATTTTGACCTGGAAAGTGCACCCACTTGCCATGTCCAAACTTTCCCTTTTAATACATATAAGTCACCTCTAAGGTAGGCCCAAGGGAGCCCAACGGCAGGGTACAGGGTATTTAAAAGGTAGGACGTGTGCTGTTGTGTTTTACATGTCCTGGTAGTGAAATACTGCTACTTTCGTTTTTCACTATAGCAAGGCCTATCTCTTCCATGTTTTAGCATTGGAACTGCCTTGTAACATCTTACAACTCTATCTTCGAATTTGGTGTTGATAGAAAATTGGATAGAAAATTAGAGTTTGGTGTCTCTGAACTCACAATTTAAAAACATATCTTTTAGTGAAGTTGTTTTTAAATTGCAGGTCTGAAAATGCCACTTGTATAAAGTTCAGCCGAGCCTTTTGATCAGCTGGGTTGGGCCACTTGGTCATTGGATTCCAACAGTATACCGAGACTGATAATTATTTAATCAACATTTCTTTACTGAAAGATCAAGTAATTTAATTAACTTATCCTCATTTTTTGAGTATTATAGTGTTTTGAAACATTTCACAAAAACATTAAACGTATCCTTCACACGACATTTAAGTGTAAAGAGCAATATTTAGAGCCCTTCTGCACAACATACTTTTATTTTGAAACATTTCACAAACACATTAAACACATCCTTCAGACAACATTAAAGTGTAAGGCACAATATTTACAGCCCTTCTGCACAACATACTTTTACACATGAAGGAAAATAATTCAAAACTGAATGCACACAACACAACAAACATGTAACAGAAATAAATCAAATTAGTAATAAACCAGTCCTTTGATTTACAAAGTGCTGGAATTTCTATTATTAGTCTCTTAGTTTTGTTCAAATACTGAAGCTCCTGTTCGAAGCTACTACTGAGGGTTTTTCAGCACAACCTTTTAGTAGGCCTCAAATGTCCCTTATAGGATTGCTTACATTTGGTTGTATCTTTAACTAAAGACTACCCAGACCAAGTTATCAACGCATTTCAAACATGCTCCTCAGGACCTTGACTGGTTAATTCCGTGAAGTAATAGATAAAAAAATCTATGTTGCTTCTTTTGTTTATCAATCCGGGCTTAGTTCTTAGTCAAACAATTTAGTTGCTCATATTACCTCTCCTTCACTGTGGTTTCACTTGGTTGATCAATGCCTTCGGCTGTATTGGTTACTGGTTAACCAAGCCTGACTTCATTCTTAATTCAATGGAAGCGAGACATGTTTTCAGAATGTAATTCCTCTCTGTCCCTGGCTCCTGTAATTTATCTGTAAGAATAATAATGAATATGCTAGCACTGTTATGAGGAGCTAAAGCTTGTCAGTGTTTACACTTGTCCGCATCTATGTTAAAGTCTGCGCTGCTTCAAGATTTGCGTATTGAGGTCTGAACACTAATATTTTACTAGTAATATCATGCTACATTAATTTATGTGACCCTAATCTGTGTCCTTGCTGTGGTGGGCCAGATTATTATCGCATGACTCTGTTATCCTACACATCTCAATAATGTATGCAGGCTCTCAAAGGCATGCCGCTTCTAAAAACTTGTGTTAAAATTCTCGTTGCTCACACACCATTAGTTTGGACATCGGCAACAATGTGTCATGCACCATTTCTTAAGCTTGGGCCACACTTACTACATTGTTTCTAAATGCGGTACTCCGCATATCCATTCTGGAGTTCCCTCGTGTTTCCTGCTGTAAAGCCTACAGCTACATTTTATCAAGATGCGGTTCTCTATACTTTGCGTTGCCTTTGAGAAAGCTTGCAACTTATTCATTCACATTTGCAGCGTTATATTTAATGTCATTGCAATATTGAACTTACTTTTGCTTTTTACACAATCTGCAGTGCAGCTGACTCCGCGGATATGTCTATAGGAAAAGTTGATTGTATCTGGCAGCCTATAGGTGCGGCTGTTACTTGCCAGGCTGATGTAATCAAGTGTCTATCACTGGCCTATTGAATGCTGGTTGATGTAGTGCCTTTGCTACAGTGTGGAACAAAGTTCTTTGTTGTTCGTGGAACAGACCTAAAATCTTCATTTCTTTTTGTAAGGCGCCACATATAGATCTTAGCTTCTTCACTGTTTTATCAACATGTTGCCATGCAATAAATTCCAGGTAAAGCCTCATACATGTTGGTGCTCGTGGTGACTTAACGCCAACATGCCAGTTGGTGACGTTCATTCCTCTGATTATGATGGCTTCATTCATTGAGTTTAACTCCACACATTCTGTTTCTTCGCCCATGCATACATTGATGTTGAATTTACTCTTCTTTAACCAGAAGGGTTGTTCCCGGTCTTCAATGATTGTTGTTCCATAATAAATTTACTGCGGGCGTTTTTTTGCCTGATGTTCCTCTGTCATCTAACATGTCCAGATGAGACAGCAATTTTACAAGTACCAATAAAGACATCAATAGTCAACTTAGCACCCGAGGTCCTCACCAATGATGAAAAATCCATTCTTGAACTATGATTATGATTTGTCCCCTCAAAGCACAATGACTTTGTGCGCTTAAAAATGGAAGTGCTGAAATTTTCACAAAAATCCGATTGAAGGCGTTCTTTGCCAATACAGAGTACCACCAATCAGAGGAACTATCTGGCCTTTGTAAAAATTCAACCTTCTGCCCAACCCCAAACACTGTCCCCATAGATTTGAATGCACTTGAACAAGTCATATTTTCAGCCTTAAGTCAATTGGAAAAGAAAAAAAACTTTTGCAAAAGCAACATAATGCCTTACAAGATTTGAAAAATAACAACACAATAGTCACAAACAAGCTGACAAAGGTGGCACAGTGGTGGTATTGGCAAAAGACAACTACCTCAGAGAGGGATAGAGACAGAGCCACAAGCAAGAATTCTATCATCAAATTTCAACTGTTCCAACTAAGCTCATTCAAGAAGAGATTTCAGATATTTTGCAGGAGACATTTGATAATGATTACATTGACCCTAAAAATTTGAAATTCTGAAGAAAGTTAACCCGAGAATTCCAGTGATATACTTCTTACAGAAGATATACAAAGATGAAATGAATCACCAGGGCGACCTATCATCTCGGGGTGTGATTCAATCCTGGAACTGATCTTTCAATATGTTGACACATTTCTAAAACCATTTATCAAGGAGGTACTATCCTATTTCAGAGACACAATGGATTTCATAAATAAAATTGAGGGTTACCAATTCAATTCAAGCACACAGTGGATGGTCACATTAGATGTGGTCTCTTTGTATACACAAATCCCCCGAGATGAAGGCCTATAAGCCATTGAGTTCTATCCGGAGTCACGACCAAGGCCACACAGGGTCCCAACACAATTTATTCTGAAGTTGGCAGGCTTAGCACTAAATCAAATTACTTGAAATGAGAAGCGGACTTCTTCTTTCAGGTCAAGGGACTGCCATGAGTTGTTCCTTTGAGCCAGAAATGGCAGTACTATATATGGCACTATTCAAAGAAAGATTTGCATACAACAATCCTTTCTCTGGACACATAAAAAAGTGGCTCAGATTTGTTGATGACATCTGGTGCATATGGAATGGAGATAAAGAAACCCTATGCTCATTCTATGCGTGAATCAATAACAGAAGTCCAGACATTAAATTTAGCATGTCAAAAACATCAAAAAAGTTGGAAGTTTCTACCCATTCAAGTTAAGGCTGTGGACAGGCAGTTAATCACAATCCTACATTGGAAGTCAACTGACAAGAACAACCCTTTGCACTACAGAAGCTACCCCCTCGGAACGTGAAAGACAATTTGCCCTATGGGCAATTTCTAAGGATAAGATGGAATTGCACAACAGGAGAGGACAATTTTGCTAATGCTGCCTTTCTCCAAGAGAAATGAAAAGAGAAAGGATATCTGCACAAACATCTTAAACATTAAATAAAGTGAGCCTGGTAAACACAGAGAGAGTGCCTTCTTGTAAAGAAAGATAGGAGAACATTAGACGTTTAGTCTATGTATCTACATATTGTCCTCATACAAACAAATTTTAAAAAGTAATCACAAGGAACCGGCATTTGATTTCAAATTCAGAATGTGGATTTGAGCGTCCATTATTTGTAATGAAAAAGAATGCAAGTGTTGCTCAAATATGAATTTACCTTGAAAAAGCAAAGACAAGAGGTGTTTGGCAAAATAGGAACAGTTGGTAAAATTAAACACTGGGGTTTGAAGTACAGCATACAGAAACAGGTTTGAGGGCTGACTTAAAGTACAATAGTTTTGAGTGCCTTTATATACGTTTCTTGTAGCATCATAAAACAATTCGTAGATCTTATTTAGGGAGAGGAATGTGGGCATAGTCATGGAGCTATAAATGAAGCCCACCTGATGACAAATGCAGGTGGGATGTGACCTTGCATGGACACAATGAAGGCCAGTGGGTAATGTGTCATGATTAACCCTGGGCGTAGTTCGCGTAGTCGCGCTACGCGAAGCTACGCGAAGACGTCGGAGCGCTACGCGAGCTTCGCGTAGCTACGCGAGTGTGCATAGCTGCTTGTCTGCCCGTTCGCGATGCGTTTTTCTTCTTTGATAACGCGTTGTGCGTGTTCGGGACGCTGTTTGCGTGCTTGGGGGCGCGAACTTACCCATGCGGTCGCCTATGGGCGTGGCCATTTTGTTTTTCACTTGTCCCGCCCGTTCGCAATCCCTTATTTCCTGTTCCGGGTCACGTATAGCGTGCTCGCGATGCGCATTCCATGTTCGGGAACGCGTTGTACGTGTTCGCAACGTTTTTTGCGTGCTCGGGGAGAAATATCGCGCAAACTTACCCACGCGGTCGCGATGGGCGCGGCCATCTTGTTTTTTCACTATATGCTATGGTTCTGGGCCTGCTTTTCTATCCTCCCTCAATCTTTGGAATCCTTAGTTTTTTACACTGTTTTTCAATTTTTCTTTATTTCTTATCTATCTGTCTCTCTGCCTAAGTCTATATTTTGCATCTTTTTCTACTTTTTACTGTGTTTTTTTAACTTTTCGACTGTTTTATATAACTTTCTTCTTTAAGCTCCTACTTCTTCCCGTAACTTTTTTTTCCCTTCTAACTTTTCTTTTCCGCCTCGTCCTCCCACCCCAGAACCATGGCGAAGGGTAGCAGTAACGGCTCGAAGGGCAAGGCGCGTGCGCCCAATCGCCGCCTGCCTTGCGGCAGACTGCGCCCTGCAGGGGTGCAAGCCCGCCAGCTTTTTACTGAGGCGGAGGTGGCCGCCCTTGTTTTTTTTGTTCAGCGCCACCTCCCCTTGACCTTGGCAGCAGGCGGCACGCCAGGCTCCGGGTACCAGACCCAGGAGCGCCACCGCCATTGGGCGAAGGTGCGCCGGGCAGTGTTTCGCTGCTCAGGGGTCCGACGCACCCATAACCAGCTGGCCCACCGGTGGTCAGACATCCTCGACCGGGAGCAGGACCTGTTGGACCTGCTAGGTGTCGAGGTCGTGGGGCTTGGTGAGTAGCTAATATATATAGTAGTATAATTATTGTGATTTGTGTATAAATGTTTTACAAATAACAAGAATACTGCTGCTTACATTGCAGGTAAATTACGTTTCAAAATCTTCTGTGATTGTAGGACACAGGTGCTGGGCGCTACTCTTACTTGTTTGCAACTTTGCGCTCGCTTGTCATTATTATGTAAGAGTTTACTTTAGAGAACTTCAGTTAGGTAATGCTATTGCTAGAGAGACTCTAGTCCTTCCTTTGTCCTCCTGTCAAATAGTGGTGGATGGATTGATAGTTTGATACTAGGTTTAGTTACTATTAGTTGATAATTTTTGAGCGGTCTGCGTGACGCATCCTCTGTCACTGAGTGCTGCTTACCCCAGTCCTTAGTAGAACCTTTTGTAGTTTGTTTAGTGAGTGGTAAGCTTAGGAGTGTCAGTCAGCTGCAGAACATCAGACTTAACCAACCAACAATTTGGTGTATGCATTATGCACCAATTTATGCATGTGTCCTCCTTCTCATCTATGCATTTTTGAAGGCTAAAAAAAATGGGAATGCAGACGTAATGAACAATTGGCCCACTTGGAATAGGTGGGCTAGGTCAGGTGGTACTTAGGCATAGTTAGTGTTCTGGATTTTATTTGAATCAATCAGAATGGAACACTGAATTAGTGTTCCCAAATAAGTAGACTGTCCGTGAATCCCGCAAGCCAGTAGTTGATCGGATTAGATAGGTCAATTGTATTGCAATTTTTGTTTCCTAAAACGTTTTTTTGAGCGTTTTTTTACATAATTTATTTGTTTCACAGCAATCATTAATGTTTGTGTCTTTCTTTATTATATCTTACATGATCACTGATCTGCAGCACCCAGGGGCAAGAATACGGGGTCCGATTCGGCGGGACAACCACCAGAGGACCGCTCCTCTACCGAGGGCCCTGCTGCTGGTCCCAGTAAGTCCTCCAGTGGTTAATATTAACATTTATATTGCCCTAACTTTTACTGCACCTTATTTTTTCTGAACTATTAATTATGGTTCCACTCCCTAATTCTATTTTTTACAAAAGATTCTTTGATCTTGACTTGACTATCTGTTTCTAAATTCTGGTTATCCCTGCCTGTAAGTTCTAACTGCCTCTGCTATGAATGTCTGTACTACTACTATTAGTCTGTCGCTAAGCTTGCCCAGTTTGCATTGCCACTCTTTATTGTACGGTTTTGAATAA
Source organism: Calotriton arnoldi (assembly GCA_963921515.1). Classification (NCBI taxonomy): domain Eukaryota; kingdom Metazoa; phylum Chordata; class Amphibia; order Caudata; family Salamandridae; genus Calotriton; species Calotriton arnoldi. Next base: position 1,950,227 of record CAWUFW010002709.1, read on the forward strand.
AACTCAGATTGACCAATAGCTGAGTCCAGTCCTTTCGGTTGTCCTCTTCTAGGCTTCTTAATCTGGAGGCTTTGACAATTACCACAAACAAAATGCCCAACCAGATATTTGACTATTTTTGATAGGATATAGTACATACTACTACTGATGTGGGGAATGGGATTCTGCACAGCCCCATGCAGAACTATGCACAAGAAAATAGGATGTTGGTGATGGGAGTTTGGAACTTGGACCTTCATCACACCTCAGTCAGAAGTGAACCCACAATCCCCTGAACGACTAGCTATAGTGTCTCATTAGGTCCCCGAACCCCCACCCGAAGATACCCAATGATTACACAACCCAGAACAGATAACACCCTTTCGCTCACTCACTCGTGTAAGTCCACCACCACCACCACACCAAATACCACAGAGTCTATGTGTAAGTTCAAAAGGTTTATTTTCAACTAACAAGCTCTGTATGTTGTTCTATAAAATTCAGTGTACTCCAGCCAGCTCCAACAGCAAAATGCATAAGATTAAAACAATAAACATTGTTACAACAAGTGCATGATGATATAAGACAAAAGATCTGTGCGAATTCTGGGAGACTCCTCACCGTAGAACGTAGAATTACTGGTTACATGCATCATTCATAAGCTCTGCAAATCTCTGGTTCGTAGAAGGGAATCCTCTGCCTGAGAAAAATGGTGCGTGTTAGATAGTATAATGCAAGCATTTCTCAGTCCTGCCAAAAAAGTGTAACATGTTACCTATGGCTAAGCAATACGGACTAACCGAACTCCATAACAAAGTGGCTTGTTTTTCGACCTCTTGTACGCAACGCTCAGACAGTAGCTGTATGTGCTCATGTGGGCTCAAAAAGGCGTCTTACTGTTACTGCACAACAAGCTGCGAGGTAACATGCGCAAAAGACATGAAGCGAAAAATGGTTGCATGGCTCAGGCTAACTTTGAGTATAGTATAATAATGACCCTAGGGACCAACACTACTAGTGTCTACTGACTGTACTCTAGTACCCGATTTGGACTATTGAATGTGATTTATAATAATATGTATGTATTAACTTTTTTTCAATCTTGCTAGTGATAAAGAATAAATAGGGGAGGTGTACAGGCATCTAAAAATGTGTCATGTTTTTATCTAGGCGTACTAGCGACCACCAGTGCCGGCGGGGCCACCGGCGATTCTAGCATTCCGGAGGGGGCAGGAGAAGATGCGGCACCTGCAGGAGCTACAGGGGGGGAGCCAGCAGCAGTGGCGGGCGGTGGTAAGTTATATTCATGACTTATTGACATTGCACTAGCTGGAAGGGTGTGTGGACTTCACTCACTGTACTGTTGTTGAGACTTATTCGGTATGAAGTTGTAGTGAACATTATACAACGGTTAAAGAAGACACCCTTTACTTAGTATGAGCAATGCAGTATCAATAGCATTACCAGCGTGACTTGATTAACCAATGGCCTCTTATATCTGACTCCAACTCAGCTGTGAAAGTTTTATGGAGGAGACTAAAAGTCAGATCAGATGACCTTGATGGATGTGTTGAACAAAAAGGGAAAGAAGGGTGGAAGGAGGAAGGGCGGGCGAGATTTAATATGATGACTGGCAGAGAAGGATACGTTGGAAGCATGGATAGGTGGCTGATAGGAATCAGATGCATGTGTTGTTGAAGGATGGGTGGAAGGTGAAAGAAGAATGGATGCCTGCCTGGGTGGGCGACACAGTATGGGTGGATACTGTGGATAGCAAGAATCATCAGCGGTGTTTGGGTGAAACTCAAAGCCAAGGCAAGCAACGGAGTGAGTGGACGCATGCGTTGTTGTTGGTGAAACAAAGTAAGGTTTGTGGAGAGATTAAGAAGAATGATTGACATTTACTTAGAATGGATGGATGCCTGTATGTATTCATCATAGACAGCATAGGTGGAGACTGTCACGGGATGCACAGTTTTAGTTTTAAGGGAATGTAAAAGAAACCGTGCCAGAGTAGCAAAGCCGATGTGGGGAGGGGCAGGGTGGGGGGTAGTAGTAAAGAATGTATTACGCGGCCAAATACAGGTAACTTTACTGTAAACATACAAATAAACAAAGCGAATTTCATTGTGCGCACTGCACCGCCAAATGCGATGCAGTGTGCGCAACAAAATTAGTTTTATTTATTTATATGTTTAATTACCTGTAATTGGGCGTAATCCATAGTTTACTACCCCCCACCTTGCCCCTCCCCACGTCACCGCCCGGCAGAACTCCCCGAGTCCCACCACCGACCGCTACTGACCTTATTTCGTTGTCCCATATAAAAGCAATGATCATTGGATCAGATATATAATCTGCCTTTTTGTAGTATCCAGGGCACTGTGAAATTGAGCAATTGCCCTTCATGTAACAGAGAGAGTATGGCCAGTGCCACCCGTAATAGAAAAATACGAGCTTCCCCACCTGCAGACAGTAGTAAATCAAACTAACGTGAGTCTGCGTCATGACTCGTATGTTTGTCTTGGGCGCAAGCATAGATGACCGAGCTGGCAATGCCGGCTACAACCAGGTTATGTCATTTCGCTAAACTAGAGATAAGAAGAAGACTGGTGTACTGTGTACTGGTTGGAGTCCATAGTGCTAGTATAATGCCACAAATGTTAGAGGCCGAGGAAGTGGGAGGATAGATAGATTATTACCACAAATGTTATGTACTGTGCTTCTTGCTAGTGCTACTGTGCCATTATGTTTTGAATTAATTTTGTGTTACTGTTTTGCTAAGAGTACTGGTTACAACAATATTTTTTTCTTTCTTGATATAGATAGTACTCCTTCCCAAGACAAACCATCCCGGAAGGAGTTGGCAGCCAGGGCCCGGCGCCGGAAACTGGAGGCCATATGTCAGGAGTACCGGCGGCTGGTGGCTCAGGCGGAGGAGGAGGAGGAGGCGGCAGCAGCTGCAGCCTCGTCCGATGCCCCGGGCCCCAGCCAGGCCCCAACTCGAGTGGTACGGCGCCGCGGTCTGGTAGCCGCCCGCCGCCGCAATTTGCTAGCAGCCAGAACTGCTGTCCCCCATCCTGGATGCCACTGCAGGGCATTTTGCAGAAAGATTCTCCTCCAGGTGTCACGGCTAGAGGAGCAAATGGAGGAGCGGGTAAAAATACTGGTGGACAAACACCTCAAAGCCCGCCGAATATAACATGTAGGACCCTGTTGCATTGCCCCTTTTTATTCCTTTTTTGGTGGGTGGGAATTGGGCGTTGGGGTTTCGGGACATTCTTTGGACTTTTTCGTTTTGGACATTGGTTGGGGTTAGGGAGAGGGTGGGTCAGGAGTGGGATAGTTTATTTTTGTTAGGGTAATAAATTATATTTATACTTAAACATACAATGTTAATGTTTTGTGGGGGTTACTGTTTTACGAATTAACGTCACATTGGTTTCCTTGCTGCTGCAGGGCCGCAGCCAATGTTTGATTTAAATAATCTGCCGATGATGTAACACAAACAGATAGATGCGGTACCCCTCACTGAGTTATTTGTCCTACTAGTACTGTCAGTCTCTCCTCCTAGTCCATTATACCTCCCACCAAACTTATCTTACCTGTGATTGATGATGACTACGTTCGGCACAGCGATGGCTGCATGGTTTCCCGAGAGAATGGAGAAGATGCCATGGTTGTGGTGGTAGTAGTAGAGTAGACACTGGCAGTAGCATTTGCTAAAAAAATTAAAAAGAGACAGTCACTTGCCTGAGAGCGACTGTGGGAGGAGTAGTAGAACGAAGTAAAATACAGTACAGAAGAAGACTGCCAAACAAACAATATTGCAGTTGCAACTGCTAAAGTCAAATTAAACATAATGGTGGCGGGGACAGCCTAGTACAAGAAGTTACAAACTGTAGTTGTGTCGAGTGAGTCACTTAACTTAACACAATCGTAATTCGTAACCTTTACTGCTGTGTGGTAGGAGTTTGATGATTAATCCAATCAATGCCGGCAATTAATTATGATGTACTACTATTAGCCGGTGACGGCTTGCACATAGACTGAGCATGGGTGGGCAAGCAGAAGAAGCTCCTCGCCCTGCCTTGCAATTGAATTAGTGTTGCTTTCACCACATCTGCCCCAGCCAGCGTGTGATCAATTGGTGTACATTTTATGTAGTCACATCACACCTCAATATAAATCACAGCCCGGGGGAAGAGGGTTAGGGTTTGATGAATGGATGGGAAGGGGGTTTGGGGAAAGGTTTGAGAATGAAAAACAGTACGCATGGACAACAAAAGCAAAGCGCAATCTTGGCAGACGAACATGATCTTATCCAAAAAATCTATAAAGGGAGAAAAGGGAAATGCATGCATGATGATGAAGATAACTTGATGGTTAATGAGTAGTACTTAATAACTCCTACTAGACAATTAGACAGTACAGGGCAGCAGTATATTCTATGCAATTTGCCTTGCCTGTAATATGCCTTCAGAGACCCAAATTCCATGTTGTACTGGGCTTACTTGTAAAGATAGCAAAGACAATTAAAAAACAGTTGTAGGGATCAATTAGCAAACAAACAACAACACCCAACACACAGTCCTAATGATTGAAGAGAAAAAAGGATTCAAATTAATTAAAAGATGAATGATGAATGATACTAAAGTTACTGTATTATCATGGTCAAATTGTGGAGTTGAATCTCGTCCTTCCTCTTGGTCCTATCTTCCATGGACGCTCCGCACATCAATCTTGGTGGCCTTCCTGATGCTGATTGGTAAGGTAAATGTGAGTTGTGTCTCCCAGTATAGCAATTAGCACAGGGTAAAGGCCGGCCTGTAACGTCTAGATGGAAAAACAAAAGGGGTATTGAAAAATCAATGAATAAAAAAAACCATCAATTACGGTGGAGTCCAAGAAGAGAAGAGAGAACACTTTCAGACTGAGGCGGCTTGGATATATCGTGTATATTCTGTTTACAGCATTAAGCTACAACAACAACAGGACAGAACAGGCCCACCACAGCACCAGCCCGTGACCCAACCTCCATTTACCTTAATTTTTGACAGAGCCAGACAAAAGGCATACACAGCAAATTAGCATTTTCAAAATTAAGTGACAAAATCAATGCGCCGCTGTCAGTCATCATGACTACACTCGACTACACCACTACATGGACATGTAGGTCTGCTGTGTTTACTTTCTTGTTGAATTGTTGTGTTTATGTTTACCTTATGCCACTTCATGAAATGCAGTTATTCCTTGAATCATCTCCGATCCAAGTGACTGACTGCGTGCAAAAATAGTATGGTCATCATCATGGTGTGGTACGTGTTGTCCAACTACAACTCAGTCTGTAGTGACTCCGATTAAGTCCATATTCCATATTAAAAAATTGCAACAGATATTGGCCTGCACCTGCAGTAGTAGGAGTACAATTTGGTTATTAAACAACAAGAAGGGAAACATTGACTGTCACTGACTTGAGTCACTTTGTAGATTAACTAGTAGAGTAGAGTTCGACTTCATGCACAACATCAACAACAAATAACAGCAATCGCTCAGAGTCTGCAAGCATCCAATGCATTCCATCATTACCTGTCTTGCTCTTCTCTTTGGCTGTCAGATCATCAGATGCCTAGTTCTGACAGGTGTGTTTTTTTTTTTTTTACGGGGCAGTGGCCTCATCATTACTCCAGTCCACATTCATTTTGAGTGTTAGTCGCTGTTTCGGTTTTCGTCTTATTCATCTGTGGCACTTTGTCACAGTTTAAGTTGCTTCACATGGTCAGCACTGTGATGATGGGCCGCGGCCTGGGTAGCGCTCATTGCTGGTCATTTGAGTTTGCACAAATGTCAGCAAGTTTCTTCGAAGAGTCTTGTCTTTCACTGCCAAGTACCTTCTGTCCTGACAGTGAGGAGCTTTGGATGTCTGCTGAGGCTGTAGCCTTCGGACAGTGATGAGTTCACTTTTGGATGCCTGCCCAAGTTCTGACAGTGAAGAGTTGTGGACGCCTGCAGAGGCGGTAGCCTTCGGACACTGATGAGTTTCGGCTCGGAAACAAAACGGAGGATAGCTATAGTCACGTTTCACTTCTTATGGAGGGACTGGTAAAGGCAACATTTCTTGTACTAATGTCTGGCTTGATGGAAATGTACTAGGGCGAGACAGGAAGATGAAGCAGGACTCTGAAGAGTGGACAGTTAAATGCACAGACGTGCAACTCCAATAGGGAAATAAAAAGAGAAGACGGTGGTGATGGATTTGTTGTGATTTGATTTGAACCAGAAAGACAGATACACAGACACATAAAGGAAGGAAGAAAGTAACAATTTGAAAGCCTAGTTGTCAGGGAAGAGGAGCTCGTCCTCAAACTCTGGTGGTTCGGACAGAAGTAGGTCCTGTAACGCACTATTTACGTCATCCAAGTCGCTCTCCTCTTCCTGCTGTGATTCACGTATTTTGTAATCCGGTGGTATAAAGTGCTGATTCATTTTGATCATGGTTAACCTCTCCACGCTTTTGGCCGAGAGACTGGTCCTTTTCGAACTTACAATGGCACCAGCAGCACTGAAAACACGCTCAGAAGAGACACTTGCGACAGGGAAGCCAGATACTTTATCGCCAGCCTGCTGAGCACTGTCCATTGGCTTCTTTTCCCATACCATTACACCAATGGGTTTCGATCCATGAAGACCTCTGTTGGGTCATCCAGATAGGCCTGGACCGTCCGCTCAATGTTCAGGGGTGCTCCGATGTGCTCGGCCTCTTTTGCCTTTGCATCAGCACTGGACTTACCATACCCCTGCCGTAGAAACCAATCAGTTGCACATTGTACTGTGGATGATCCTGTTCTTGCTGTTGTTGATATTGTTGGTGTAGGTGACTGCTGGGAGGCAAACGCACTGCCCTCAGGCTCTGAAGTAGAACTTTACTCTGGATGCCCTGTAGTACTTGTTATGGCCTGGGGTGGGGGGCCTGTAATTAACAGCCGTTCGTTTTCGAAAATAGTGGCTTCCTTAGCTATCAAAGTTTTGTAGTTGGCAACATCCACTTCCGAAAAAGGAATTACTGCCTTGCTGTTCAAAAATACTTTGTACCGTGGATCCAAAATTGTGGCACTAATGTAATGTGTATGTGACAAAATGTTATTTTGAATCCTTGTATTTTCAGATAAGCGAGCGGCTAAGGTCTCCGCCAAATGATATGCGTCTTGTTTGTCACCCACACCTGCGTACGTTTCAGACACCTCCTTCAGCTGTTGCTCTAGCATGTGCAACAATGGGATAGCTTGGCCCATAGTACAGTCCTCCCTGCTGACTTCACGTGTGAAGATCTCAAAAGGAAGTAGCATCTCAGTCAGGCATTTAATGAGGTCCCATTGACCCATCTCAACGGTCATGCCTCTCACAGTAGGTTCCCCTAATCTTTGCATGACATAAGCATTGAGTGGTATGTACAGTTCAAACAGACGATCAAGCATGTAGTAAGTTGAGTTCCACCGTGTTGGCACCTCCTGGATGAGCGCTTTGACTGGCATTTTATGCTCACGTTGAATGACCCTCAGCTGCTTCCGGGCTTTAAAAGAATGGCTGAAATGTGTGCATATTCTTCTGCAGGTGGCCAGTAAGTTGCTGACTTTGGATTCATTTTTCAAAAAGTCTTGAACAACAATGTTAATGCAGTGTGCCAAACACGGGACCTTGAAATAGCCACCATTGCCCATGGCCTTAACTACATTACTGCCGTTGTCCGTGGCAACAAAACCAATCATAAGCCCTCTTGGGCGCAGCCACTCAAAGACCTTGGTGTTAAACTCTTCCAAAATGTTTGCAGCAGTATGAGATTTCTCCATGGCAAACATGGCTACAGTTGCATGTTTGCGAGTGGCATGAAAAATCTCAGCAGCGTCAACACCAGCAGATATCTGTTCTATAACCCCCGCAAAAGTGATCCAGTGTGCAGTGATGCACATGTAATCTGTGGCTTGGCAACTGGTCCACATGTCTGTTGTCAGGTGGATACTGTGAACAGCACTCTGCTTCAAGGCTTTTCCAAGCAATTCCAGCACGTCGTGATGTAGTGCCGGAACAGCAACTCTGGCAAAATAGTAGCGGCTGGGAACATGCCATTTTGGGCAGATGGTTGACACAAATTCCAGAAAACCCACCCCTTCAACAAAAGAAAAAGGGAGAAGGTCCAGTGCTAACATTTTAGCCAGCTTCGCATTGTACAAACGTGCTATTGGGTGGTTCCGTTCGTACTGCCCCTCCCCCCCAAACATGCTGATAATGGTAGGCTGCATGGTTTTCCTTTCTCTTAGGCTCAACAACGCACTTTTTGGGGTTGCGGACCTGGTACTCCTTGGTGTGTCAGGCTGACTCTTACTCTTGTGCCACTGAGATGTTGCTGAAGATGTGGGCGACGTTAACACTGCACTGCTGGGGTCAGGGACACCTTGTGTACCACTACCAGAGAGAATGTCTCCCTGTCGTTCCTCTTCCACCGTGATCGGATCTTCTACTCCTTTATCCCCACCAACACCAATGGTTGCAGTTTTTTTTATGCCGCGAAGGTGGTCCTCCCAGCTGATCAAGTGGTGTTTTTTCAGATGGGTCATTTGGCCTCCGGTACAATAGTTTGTACCAAGCTTACCACGACTGACAGAGCTATTACAAATGGAGCATATAGCAATGTTCTCCTCCTTTTCGCTAACCGTAAAGAAGTCCCAAACTGGGGAGCTTAACTTTGGCCTCCTTCCAATGCCGGATGAACTGGAGGGTGTGTGTTGAATTTGACTCTGTGCTGCTGTACCACTACCTACTCCTACTGAGGTGGTGGTTGTGCTGGATGTAGGTCGCTGCCGGGCCTTTGCTAATGCAAATATGGAAGCTGTAGGTCGTGTTGGTGTTACCTGTGGAGGTATGCGTGCTACATCCCTCGCAGCGATTTTGGATAGGGTAATAATGTTGGTCTCCATCTCCTCGGGGCCGGGAGTGATGTTCGTGATGACTGGCTCATCATCATCATCCTGCTGTTCTACATCGACCTCCATAAATGTAAGGCTTTCTGGAACCTTCCTTTTCCCTAGCTTGGTCTTGGAACGTGGCTCCCTCTCAGACTCAGTTTGTGGCTTCCAAGTGGCATCTAGATCATCAGAAGGGGGGCTTGGCAAAGAACTTGATGGACTACCCCTCCTTTTCCTTGCTGGAGATTTGGAAGACAATGGATCTTCTGAATGAGTGGCTTCTTCTTCTACCTCTGCATGAGGCTCAATTTCCTGAACTGCCCCTACTTCAGGAGGAACAACAACTACTATTGCGGGCGGTGGTTGCGGCTGTTGTTGTTGACCACTTATCTGCTGTGTTTCCTCCTGCGTTGATTGGGTACTACTTTGAGATAGCGATAAGTTTATCTCAGGCTCAGCATCACTGCTTTCCACCATTAGGCTGGCTACCTCTTCCACCCTCATGTGCTTGGGCCTGGGTTGGTGGGTTGGGCCCACTCATGCGGAGGTGCTGCCCCCAGCTTGCCCCCGGACACCGCTGCTGCAGGCGTAATTTTTTTTGCCCAAAAAAGGTATTGGCCGGCACACCAGACTTAAGTGTCACTTCCTTCTTCTGTTCCTTCTTCTTCTCAATAGCAACTTTCTTGTACTGGAGGACTTGGTACCTGCTTTCTTTGGGCCCATCTTCTTCAGATGTCAGCAGCACTCAGTTGCAGAGATGTCTGGTCAGGTCACACGTCACGTTGTGTTGTGTGTACAGCAGCAGGATGTCTGTCTGGCAGTGCAACGGGCAATGATGAGAGACACACCTCCTCCTCAGTCTTTGTGCACCTAAAAGCAAAAAAGCCAGAACATCAGTCAAACATAGCACAAATCAAACAAATATAATATAGAACTTAGTGTGTGGTGGCCTCAATTATAAAATTTTAGAAACTCGGTGAACAACAACACACAGTGTAGCCATTTATGAGACGTTGACAACAAGGCCAGGGCTTTCCTGGCTACTGTGTAGTGCTAGTGTGTACACTCTGGAAGAATAAGAATAGTAAAGAACAAAAACTAAAATGTAGTGGAGCATGTTTGGCCTAAATTTGTGCATCAGGTGGGATGTATTATATAGCAGCATCAGGGAGCTGCAGCTGGCAATGGGGATGGATTTGGAAGCAGTAAGACAAGAGGAACAATGGAAAGACATGCAGGCCTATGTGGCAAAAACAGCACACTACTAACTACCACAACAAAAAGGCCCCCAGCAACATGGTGACTCACAGGCACAAGGCACGGCAAACAATGAACTCAAGCAGGCCTATATATGGTCAGACAAAGGATGCCTTATAAAACACACACAGCTTTAATGCAAAAACTAAAATCCACATGGCTAAAAACACTTTTGAAAGTTAGACAACCACTACAACAACACAATTATAATTACACAGTACACACGCAAAAAAGGCATTTATTTAACACACCCAAAAAGTGAAATAGTCAGACCCTCCAAAAAAAACCACATTTTGCAATTCAATTCAATGCCACCCATGGCCTAAATGATGTCAAAGTTCCACAGACTACACAGAAACAGTTTTTATGCACCCATGGTGACTACCTCTGGGCCTACTGGCAGACTAGGCCGCAAGCTTGGAGGCCTATGACAAAAGCACAGTGGCTGGTCCCACAAAATGGCCGCCACATCATGGCCAGGCCACCCAACAACTTCCTTCCTCGTTAAAAAAATTGTAAAACTAAAAAAAAGTGTCTCCTTGCTCACCAAACTACATCTAAATGACAACCTGAGGAGTTTTTTGTGCAAAATGAACTAAATCATCATTTTCGAGAAGGTTTTATGATCCTCGAGAGATATTCTTCGCCAGATTGTAAATTCTGCGTGTTCGGCATCGCGATCGTCACAAAAAGTCGTTATCGCGCCGCGAAACGTATATTGAGCGCGCGAAGAAGATAAAAAGTGTAAGTCTGCGTTGTTGCGCAGTGCGGAGTTGCCCAAAGTCCGCGGCTGAATGCCCAGGGTTACCTACTGGCTGAAAAGGCCTATTTATTTAACAAACACCCAAAAACTGAAATACCACCCCAAAACCCACATTTTGCAAATCAATCCAATGCCATCCATGGCCTAAATTATGTTACAATTCAACAGACAACACAGAAACAGTTTTTATGCACCCATGAGGATGACTACCTCCGGGCCTACTGGCAGACTAGGCCGCAAGCTTGGAGGCCTATGGCAAAAGCACAGTGGCTGGTCCCACAAAATGGCCGCCACCACATGGCCAGGCCACCCACAACAACAAGAAAAGGAACACAAGACAGACAATGCAGGCCTATGGCAAAAGCACAATGCCTTGCTTTACAAAATGGCCGCCACCCACATGGCCAGGCCACCCAAAATAACAAAAAAGTGAAGACAAAGGACAGGACCAGGCAGTTGGAGACTCTGGGCAACTTCCTTCCTCTTGAAAAAAATTGTAAAACAAAAAAAAGTGACTCCTTGCTCACCAAACTACCTCTAAATAACAACCTGAGGAGTTTTTGTGCAAAATGAACTAAATCATCATTTTCGAGAAGGTTTTATGATGCTCGAGAGATATTCTTCGCCAGATTGTAAATTCTGCGTGTTCGGCATCGCGATCGTCACAAAAAGTCGTTATCGCGCGCGAAAACGTATATTGAGCGCGCGAAGAAGATAAAAAGTGTAAGTCCGCGTTGTCGCGCAGTGCGGAGTTGCCCAAAGTCCGCGAGCTGAATGCCCAGGGTTACCTACTGGCTGAAAAGGCCTATTTATTTTAACAAACACCCAAAAACTGAAATACCACCCCAAAACCCACATTTTGCAAATCAATCCAATGCCATCCATGGCCTAAATTATGTTACAATTCAACAGACAACACAAAAAACAGTTTTTATGCACCCATGAGGATGACTACCTCCGGGCCTACTGGCAGACTAGGCCGCAAGCTTGGAGGCCTATGGCAAAAGCACAGTGGCTGGTCCCACAAAATGGCCGCCACCACATGGCCAGGCCACCCACAACAACAAGAAAAGGAACACAAGACAGACAATGTAGGCCTATGGCAAAAGCACAATGCCTGGCTTTACAAAATGGCCGCCACCCACATGGCCAAGCCACCCAAAATAACAAAAAAGTGAAGACAAAGGACAGGACCAGGCAGTTGGAGACTCTGGGCAACTTCCTTCCTCTTGAAAAAAATTGTAAAACAAAAAAAAAGTGACTCCTTTCTCACCAAACTACATCTAAATGACAACCTGAGGAGTTTTTTGTGCAAAATGAACTAAATCATCATTTTCGAGAAGGTATTATGATGCTCGCGAGATATTCTTCGCCAGATTGTAAATTCTGCGTGTTCGGCATCGCGATCGTCACAAAAAGTCGTTATTGCGCGCGCGAAAACGTATATTGAGCGCGCGAAGAAGATAACAAGTGTAAGTCCGCATTGTCGCGCAGTGCGGAGTTGCCCAAAGTCCGCGAGCTGAATGCCCAGGGTTACCTACTGGCTGAAAAGGCCTATTTATTTAACAAACACCCAAAAACTGAAATACCACCCCAAAACCCACATTTTGCAAATCAATCCAATGCCATCCATGCATGCCCTACATGATGTTTAAATTCAACAGACACCACAGAAACATGCGCCCATGGGTAGCTCTGGCTCTAGTCTGGGCCTACTGGCTGAAATTCCAATCAAAGAAAAACAACTAGGCCCCTGCCGAAACTACAGGCCACAACAATACATTTTAAAATAGATGGAAATCCCCAAAAAAATGAAGGTACAAACAAGCCCCAATCAAACAAACAATTACACCAATTCTCCAACTTACTTGTAAAATCTCAAATCCGAGAGTCCTCAAATCCAATCCAATGATATGATGCAGCAGACAGACACAAAAAGTGATCCTTCCAGCTCCAAATCCAAATGAAAGTGAACAGCACATGGACAAAGCACTGGGAGGAGCCTGCTGGACAGGAACAGGAAGTTTGAGAATCAGGGGCACTTCCTTCCTCTTGGAAAAAAAGTAAAAAAAAAAAAGGACTCCTTGCACAAAAACTACAGCCAAATCACAATCTGAGGAGTTTTTGGAGCAAAACCATCATTTTCGAGAAGGTTTTATGATGCTCGAGAGATATTCTTCGCCAGATTGTAGTTTCTTCGTGTTCGGGATCGCGATCTTACCAACACTGCCGCCGGAAGTCAGATCGCGCGTCCGAATGACGTGTTCGCGTTCGCACACTCTCGCGGGATCGTGCGGCCGGATTCCAAATCTCGTGGCGCCCGCGAACGGATAGGAAGTCGCGTCGGCGAACGCAGAATCACGGTAGGTCTTTACCGCGCGCGCGAGAACATATATTGAGCGCGCGAAGAAGAAAAACAGCTACGCTACGCCGCAAATTGTGTAGTGTACGGTAACTTCACATTCTACGTGAATCGCGAAGTTACCGAGACTACGCAAGCTCCGCGAGCGTAGCGTAGTTCACCGCCCAGGCTTGGTCATGATGTCTGGCATGGGGAGTGCATGATCACTGCATGTGCTGTGTGTGCTGTGTTCAGATTGGCCGAGTGTTCCTAACTTTGTGTGGCATCTTACTTTACAATGTTTTGAGAACACGTGCTCCTCTGACCATGTGCGTTTTATTGGGTCCAATCTCCCTGGACCATTGTAGTGTCGCTGCCTATCTGTCGGATTAATCTGGTTTTTCCTGTTTGCGCATTTGTTCTGCTGGTTGCGTGCCATTTCACCTGTGATCTGTCAATCAGTTGTCTCAGGTCTAGGTCACAGGGCCCGTCTGACCACTTATTTCTGACTAAGGGTTGATGGAGAGGTCATCTTGGGTGTTTTCGACAACAGTGATTCGATTTCGTTTTTATGCAGACATGTATCATTGCGTACATCAACATCAATATTAACATTCCCCCCTCTGGTTGAATTTGCTACTACATCATTTTCCCCATAGCTTCATGACAGTCACCTTATTAGGGCCTTAATGCATGTCAGTTTTAACTTTTACTGTTTCCCTAGTTTCTTGCATTCTACCCAAGTTGAGGACTGCATTTTTACAGCAGGAAACCCCCATGTGTAGGAAACCACACAAAAGCAGAACAAAAATGAGAATAGGCACCAATGACATGCACAGTCCTGTCACACACCTGGAGAGCCTGGAAAACCAACTGATGTACCAATCCTGTTCCCTCCTTACGCATGTTGGTTTGTAAATGATCCAGTGCTTGGATGGCAAGAGTCATAGTCCCATTTTTCTTGTCGTTGCCTGGGATAAATGTGCAACAGGATAAACCGATCTTGGCACACACCCATCCCTCCATTGAGGTTGTCAAGTCCAGCACATATCGATGTTGCACCACCATCAGACGGATGGCACTTTGTTCTTCCTTGATTGCATTATGGCCAAGCTCAGTACTGTTCATCAGCTTCATCGTTTCCCATCTGAGTATTTGCAACCAGCGGGCGTTTGCTTTTGTCTGCATGGTGATTCAGGGTATTGACCCTCCTGCATTGAATTGTGTGTCAGAAAATAGTCTGAATTCTTCCAGAATGTCCTTGAACTGAGTTCAGCCAGAATAATCAGCAGTTCTTTTCTCTCGAGCCTGATGCAACTGAGTTGTTTTCTTCTGTAGCGGATGTTGGTACAACTCTGACAGATCTTCTCCAGGAATGGCTATGGTAGGGTTATGTAGGATGACCAGGGAGCATAGACCATGCCATCCGGTAACAAGCTAGGTGTAGGCAAACTCGCCGCACTGCCAGTAGATATCCATCAGCATGGAGGTGCCCCATTGCATGTCCGGTACGTGCACTATTGCTCCACAGTTCTCATTTGAGCTAAGTGGAATCTTTCCTATACCTCTGAAACACAAGTAATACAGTGAAAGTTTCTATACAATTAGGGTTGCCCCTTCCCTTCCAACCACATGCACCTATTTATCTCGGTATCCCATATTTCCTGACAGAGGTTATCTATGCTGATGTTTAACCCTTCCCAACGAGACTCATTTCCTTTATATCAACAAGGTGGATGGCCCTAATTTATTTCTGTTACATGTTTGTTGTCTTCTATGCATTCAGTATTGAATTATTTTCCTTCATGTGATTTAGTAAAAGTATGTTGTGGAGAAAGGCTGTAAATATTGTGCCTAACACTTAAATGTCATCTGAAGGATACGTTTAATGTGTTTGTGAACTGTTTCAAACTACTATAATACTTTAAATCAAAAACGAGGTTAAGTCAATTAAATTACTTGATCTCTCAGTAAAGAAGTGTTGATTAAATAATTATAAGTCTGGATATACGGTTGGAATCCAAACTTTTAGAAAGTTGGCATTTTCTTACTTTAACCATTCTGTGCCTCTGCCAATCTCTGAATACATGTCGGGGTCAGGATGACAGTCAGGCTGTTTGTGCATTCACTCTAGACAGTCACACAAAGGGAGCCTTCATATCCTGATGGCCCATCACCAGGCTGATGGGCCTTCCTGAGCTAAAGTGGTGGGAGAAGTTGACACCGACCCTTGAATAGGGCTGTGCCTGTCCTCACACAAAACAGCCTCCACCCCTGTAGTGTGACTTTCCTTTGAAGTTTGCCTACTTCAGAGGCTCAAATGGGTATACGTACTTGACCTCTGACACCATATACTCACATCACTTCTGGGTTGAGGACATTCTGTCAAGAAAATGAACTGAATTGCTGTCAGGAGAGACTGCTACTTTGCTGTTTGCTTTGCTGTGCTGGCCTGGAATGAAAGGACTGGACTTTGCTTCTAGATCCTGATTCTAAGGTTCTCCAAGGGCTTGAGTTGAGCTTGCCTCCTGTTAAGTCTTAGGGTCATCAAATGCTTCATCTGCAGCACCTGCGCTCCCCTACTGGGAGTCCTAACTTGCCAAGTGGTGCTAAATCCAGTTCCTGGGTCCTTGGAAGTGAGTTTGCTGTGTTCATCAAGGAGAAACTGGTACATCGACTTAGAGTGAGACTACAGAGCCGGCACCGCTCTTTGACACAGCGCTGCTGCCTGCCCCGGAACAGTGGTCCCCAGTGATTGTAACAACCACGACTTACAACGCAGGCCGCGACGCCACCGCAGTGCCTTTGAAGTCCCGCCGCAGCGTGAGTGCCGTGCCACCGATGCCCGTGACACCCAACTTGGACTACACCACAGCACCTGTGGCCCCGTGGAGTGGCCTCACGGCTTGAACTTCTGAGCTTCATCAAGCCCGTCTTGTCGTAAGGACGACGACGCCACGCCACCAACGCCGCATCGCCTCCCCTGCACTAGTAAGGAAAGACACATCACCTCCCCTGCCCACCAGTAAGGAACAGACACATCACCTCACCTGTGGCAGTAAGGAACAGACGCCGCCCGGCTTCAGTGACTCCTCATCTCCCCGGCGTCATGCAGCATCTTTGTTTTTCATCGTTTTCCAAGGTACTTTAACTGGGGTCCTTGTGACTCCTTAGTCAGCCCGCGCTCCCTCGCGGTCCGCGCCGAAGTGCTGGGTTTGACTTCGTCAACACGTCACATAGCCCCAGTTTAAGCTATTGTGTTTCTAAGCGCTAGAACTGCATTTAATCTTTGAAACTTTGTATCTTTACTTGTGTATGTTGGATGTTTGTCATTTTGGTCTTGTTGTATTCAGATTAATATTGGCTATTTTTCTAAACTGGTGTGGAGTACTTTTGTGGTATTTTCATTGAGTGTGTCTGTGTGTGTGTGTGTACAAATAATTTACACATTGCCTCTGGGCTAAGCCTGACTGCTCCTGCCAAGTTACCATGGGGGTGAGCACAGGTTATCTTTGCTGTGTAACTTACTTGCCCTGACTAGAGTTGTGAGTTTTGTCTAGCTTAGGTGCATACCCTAGCCAACCAGGAACCTTTAACAGGCTGTACACAGGAGGACTAGTTACAGGTAGCTAGAAAACTACCGGTAGCTAACGAGCTACTATGTACTAGTTATAAGATTATTTTGGGGACTAGCCCCATAAAAATTCATATAAAAATATCCAAACATCAGCACTGTGTACTCAAGACACAATAAACACAAATAACAAAGTGATCAATATAAATGCAACGGACACATGATAGCAGCAAAATTCTTCCATGGCAATAATGCATTCCAAATATTTAGATTTACAAAGTTCATGTAGATAAAAACTATTAATTAAAAAACATGTCTAAAGACAGCAATATCATTCTCTAAATAATGAAAACTAGCAAATGCATGTGAATCGTCATCATATGTTCATAGTGGGAGGTCCAATTTCTTTCTAAAAAGCCAAATTGTATAAAATTAGTGAGGTTATGCAAATACTATTGAGGGGCTAGTATCTGTCCACAAAACTTTATATTGTCGAACTCCTGGGGTCAGGAAGAGAGGCCTAATGCATTTCCTCCTTGATTTAATATACAAAAAAATAATGTATGTGCAACATCCTCATTCATAACACTATATGATGTGCAGTATTTAGAACTAGTTGTGTTGGAACTCCAGTTCATAGTGAACTTTCTAACCAGCAGCGTGCCCAGCCTATGTTTAATTTAAAGTGTGCGGGCTTGACAAGGTGCAATCACATCCATATAGGGTTCTAGAGAGGGGACATATTTTATTGACAGAAATGCATGTGTAAGGCCACCTATATTAGCATCACTATGATTAGAGAATAGCTTAAATTTCCAGAATGCCGTTTTTACAGCGGCCTTGGCGCTTGAATTAATGGATGCGGGGTCACACCAACAGTAAGCAAGGCCTATATTATTAAAGTATGATTTAATCTTTTGAAAGCAAGGAATTAGATGTATTTGCCTTGAGTTCATGATTTCGTCTAGGGCAGCTCTATAGTGATAAACGTCAGGAGTGGCCCACAATCTGACCCAGTATAATAGGGGGTTTCAAACCAGCTACATGCTGACCCTTTTCAAGCCTGTCTCAAAAAATAAGGGGATCGAAGGGTGCTCTGAGGCAGGCTAAACAAGGATATGACAGACCATACTTGCTGGAGAAGCCTGAAGTAGAACGGTCACTTTTAGCACTCCGAAATCTTAGCATCATGGTTTCTGTTTACATTGTACATTTTCTACACAGTGAAAATGTAAAGATATGTGGCCAAGTATGTCTCAGACGCTGAAGATATTATCAATGATACTGTTTGAGTGGGGTATTCATAATTTTTTTTTACATTAGATAGGCTTGTAGATATTTGGCCTACATTATGTGTGAAACACTATACACCATGGCATTGAAATTTTTGTAACGTATGTCATCATGGGTAATTGTATGTTATTATGAGAGACACAAAATATACATGTATGCCAAGATGAGACATAAGTAATGCAACTATTATGTGGACTTTTGACACACATTAATATAGGCAACAGCTCATGTCTTAACAGAATTTATTCTTATTTATACATTTACCTGAACGTTTGCTATTGATAAAGAATACAAGTCCTACATATGCACTTATATATAGTGTGATAGAGTATTCTTCTAAAAATAACTCAAATTCAATACAAAAACAGTTGTTTCACCATGTAAAACAAAAACAAAAAACAATCTGGGTATGATACTTTGTGACAGAGTATATTGTGAATATGATTAAACACGATTAATTGTACATGCACCAGAACATCCATTGTGTACATTAGTCTGTTACTTATTATTAAAAAAATGAGTCTCCAACAGATACATGAGGAACAGGAGATATTACCACTTAGACTCAGAAGAATGAGAAGCTGGACTAATGAACGGTGGATATCCTCCTGTGTGTGTCTGTAGACACACAAATCTTAAGTATGTATATGTAATGTTTATCTAAAATATAATATAATAAGAATAACAGTGGGCCATGCAGATGTGGAGCACGTGGCACATCCTTGCCTTCTTAGTAGGTGTATCCGAGCAGGTCTCCATTGCAGTCAGGCTAATAATTGTGCTAGGCCCCAAAGTAACACATCCATTCATTATCATTGTTTTTTTAAATGTTGTTAAAAAATGATGTCTGATATGATTCCTAATGTTTTTTATTTTTTGTGAGCGTCAGTACTAACGTTGAAAAAATTAGAAATTTTTTATGTATGGTATGTTTAAGAATACCATGTTTTAAGTCCTTACATCTTTTTTTTAACAGTGTTCTTTTTGATGTTGATGAAAAGGCGACCATCAAGCACTTTAAAACTACAAATTCGTTAAATTATGATTAAATACGAAATTGTTTAAAAAGGTAACAATGATCAGACAAATGAGGAAAAAAACATTCACATTTACAAGATGCATTTGCAAAGACAGAACATTAAAGAGAGCTGAACATGTATATATAGAATGGCTCTTTAAGCAAAACATTTACAAAGGCAAAGATATGCATGCTGAAAGGAGGAGTCATCTCCAAAGTGATGCAACAGATTTGTTACCTTCAATTCCATCACGGTCTGCATGGCTCATCATCCATATGAGCAGTAGAAAATCGAAGCCTTGCAGCATGAGGTCCATCTTGATCGAGCAATTGAATAAGGTAGGAAGGCTATGTTTTAGCCTTTTACACAGCTCGGGTTTGGAAAGTCAAACGTCGTGAAGACAGCGATGGAAAGCTGAGTCAAAATTGGACGGGTAGAGTCATGACTGCAATGCCTCCATCAGCCACTTCTATGCTCCTTTGACAGAGTAGAATGAGAGCTACGGAGACAGTGAAGTTTTGATGAAGATTTGTCCATCATACCACTGTCATGGCAGAGAATAGGTACACTGTTGACTTATAGCGCTCCATACGCATGCGTTCAACTCTAAATCAGGCCCTTATTTCTTTAAATACAAGCTGCATCTAGAATGGGAAAACAATAAAAGCCCTACAAAATGTTTGGCCCCCAGCTCCACAAAAGGTAAAATGGATGTTCCCTGGGGGTTAATAATTTTTGGTTTAATTGATTATTTCCTGCATAGAGATGATATTTTAAGATGATTGAGTGTTTGAGAATATGGATGTGGATATGGGTCCGCCACAAGGAATAAGACCAAAAGCTTGTCAGGGTAGAACAGAGTTTCAAATGCTTACAACGAAGGACAACCCTCTCGAAGCTATGGAACAGAGCAGACAGGCTAAACTTAGGAAACCAATAGATTAAGATTACATGAGTAAAATCACATCAAATGAGAAAAATACAATGGGGGAACATAGAGATATGTTTTTTCAAAGATTCAATGCAAAAAGCACCAAGAAAAGTAAAGCTCCAATCAGTAGTCCCTGTTTGTTGTTGACAGGGACTTAGGTGCATTTTCAGGCTGGTTTCAATGAAGCCCAGGTTGGATACACTAAGTGGGATTGTTCTGGTCAAAGATTTTACCTTCTGACTTAGTCTCTGAAATGGAAGCCAAAATCTTCCAGCAGGGCAAGGCTGAAGGCTATATCCACAGATGTCCTCTTGAAGCTAGATGACTACAGGGTAAGGTCCTGCTAAGGCTGTTGGTTGTGGCAGGAAATGCTCAGAGCGGGAGAAATTCAAATTGTGTGGCTGACGAAGTCCTCATGTTAATCTAATACTTTTCGTACCTTCACCAGATCAAGATTTCCACCTTCAGGCTAAGTTATTTTTATGGAGCTCAAAATTCTGTAGCAGGGCTAGCCTGAAGGTGTATCTGACAAAGTCACTTCAAAATCTGACACATTTTCCATTAGGTCCCGCTGATGCTCTGGAGGAGTTGGAAGTCCAAAAAGTTTCTAAGTGTAATTTATTTAGTGTTTCTGGAGCAGATCCTCGTGATCACTTCTAGGGCTCCCAGGACTTCAAAGACAAGATTTTGGCATGGGCTCGTTCCAGCAGAGGCCACCAACAGGGTCCAGTCCTGTTCAGGTTCCTACTGGTTAGCTGGGTACATCAGAAACAATGCCTCTTGATGCTTGTTTTGTCTCTGTAGCCACTAAAGAGGTCAGCCAACCATTGGGGTCCACTCCTAGTCCTAGGTACAGATGGGAGCAGGTCCATCCCTTCAGGTCTCCACGCAGGTCTCAAACAGCAGTTCTGGTATTCCTCTGTTCTTCCTCAGGCCCAGAGAATGTTGTGATGAGCTGTGGGCAATATGCCAGCTTTGGAGGCTCCACTGGCCAGTGGGCCAGTTGGTGGGGGTTACTCCTTGACATACCCTAACCAATGAAAAAGTCTCAGGACCAACCCTCCCAACTTTTGCAGCACATCCTGTTTGCCTGACATCAAACTATCCCAATGTACATTATTTTGAGGCACTTCTAACACAGAAGAATCTTTCTACCATGGAAGGAAGTCTATGTGCCATCCAGGGTGTGTTTAGGACAGAAGCAGTCCCCTCCTCCTCAGCTACACCAAACTGATTGTGGAACCGTCTCCCTTTCCCACTGACTGGTGCTAAACTGGATAAAGAGGGCCTACAGAACAAAAGGCTCCTCTCTCCCAGTCACCCTTCAAACATAACTATACAGGAGAAGTCCTGACCCTAGTCCCTTTCAATTGAATGGAGTTCATGAAACCTCCTCAGCTATCTTTCCTGTGCTGATATCTGTTACCTACCTCACACCAAGGTCTTCTTGTGAAAAGTCCTGAAACATTTTTTCTGTTCTGTTAGCATTTTTCACACTTCCTTAAGGGATAACACTGGCCGGGTCTTCTGCCAACATGCTAAAGACAGTTAGCCTATTGGTGACTCAGGCAAACAAAGTCTAATCTTTTTAAAAGTTCCTTTGCCCACATAGTAAATAAAAACTTGACTTAACCATTTAATTGGATTTCAATAAACATTAAAAATACTGTTTGGATTAATACAGTAGCTTGATCCAAACTGGAGATAAACAGGTTATGATTTTATTCTTAACTCTTGCTTTTCTCTAAGGACAGCAAGAGCCCTTTACAGTGAAGATAGCTCTGGGAGCTAGTCACTGTAGGTATCAGCTAACATTACATTTCTGTATTGTAAGAAAGTAGATCATTTCTTTGGGGGCAACAGTCCAACTTGAGAAATAATAACGCGTCTTATCATGGTGAACCCTCAATGTCACATAATTAACCTGAGCTCAACTCCCTACTAGCTATGGCACAGAGCAGGCAGGCTTACTTTAGGGCAATGTGAAAAGTATTTATTAAGTACCTAAACATTAATAAGGTAAAAACACTAAACAATAAAACCCACATTAGAAATACAGAGTAGAATACAATAAACAAAATGAAAATAAATACAATAAGGGCAACCAGAGATAATAATTTAAAATGTTTAAAATAAAAATAGCACAAACTAGCACTAAGTGCTAATGATAGTCAAAGAAGAGGTAGACAGGGACTTAGGCACAATATCAGGCTGACCAAGATTAAGCCATGGTTGTATAAACTAAGTGGACTGGTGCTGGTGATAGTTTGGCAGTCAAAACATTCAAAAAAGTTTCTACGTCTCAATTCAAAAAAGGACTTTGCCACATTTTGAAAAGAAAAATCCTCCTCAAGCTGGAGAGTGCTGAAACTATAGGCAACACTGTGGAAATGGAGGCCTGATACCTGAAGAAGTTTGGTCCTGCTGGTGCTCTGGAGCTTTGGAGATTTCTCGCTGAAAATCTTCTAAGTTCCAAAACAGAATGGGACTTTGATCAGGACAAAGCTGTAATACAATCTGAGGCTATGGAACCTCCAGTCAGATAAATGTTTCTAGTGGACCCCACTAAAGCTCTGGAGGAAAAGTTTTCAAAAGTTTCTAAACTTTCTTCTGGTGCCCTAACACTCACAGGGGTACTCTTCTAAGACCCACTACAACCACAAGGGAAGGCAGTTAAAGGATCTCAGTGTGTTAGGCTGAAGTCCAAAGCAAAGTCCAGTCTAGGTCTAGATGCCACTGGTCAGTTGGGCTCTTCCCAGAAGAGTTCTCCTGCATCTTACTGTGTCCCTGTACCAGTAGCGGCTCCTGGAGGGAGTGCTGTGGGGTGGTGGGGCGGGGGAGGAGCAGGGTGGGGGGTAGTAAACTACGGCATACGGCCGAACAGAGGTAAGTAAACAAATAAATAAATAAAACAAATTTCATTGCGTGCGCTGCATTGCCAAATGCGATGCAGCGCGCGCAACGAAATTCGTTTTATTTATTTATTTGTTTACTTACCTCCGTTCGGCCGTATGCCGTAGTTTACTACCCCCACCCTGCTCCTCCCCTCCCCGCCCCACCGCCCGCAGCACTCCCTCCAGGAGCCGCTACTGCCCTGTACTACATATAAGGTCAGACAAATGAGCCTTTGAGTCCACATCTTTGTACTGAGTAGAAAAGGGAGCGGGTGCAGTCCTTCAGGACTCCTCTTAGATCACAGATAGCAAGTCCAGTCCTCTTCTGATCTTCTGCAGGTCCAGAAAGTGTTCCCAGTAGGGTGCCTTGTGGTGCTATATGTATATTTTTTTTAACTTATTTTTATTACAGTGTTGCAGCAAGAATACATACACACCACATATTGATGAACCACATTCCGAAAAACATATCAGCACATTACATCAACTATCTGTATTGATGGGTGGGGCTGACTTGTGACTCCCCCCTAACCAATTGGGTAAAAGTTCCAAGGGACAACCCCACGCGCTTTTGCAACATTTCCTGTTTGTCCTACTGCAAACAATCCCACAGTGCACCTTATTCCCAAAATTCAAGATGGGAAACCCTTTCTCCCCTTGTGCAGAACATATGTGCCCACCCAGAGATGTGGCCAGGGTAATGAGCAGTCCCCTCTTCTGTGGTACTCAAAACCAGTTCTGGGGTAGCTTCCTTTCCACAGGATTTGGTGCCAACCTGAGTTGGGGGACAAAATGCTACATCCTCCAGGTCTCCCCTTTCATTTCATTGTGAAAGGGCTGGTCCATTATCAAGTTAAATAAGTTCCTATGTCTACTCTAACTGGTTTTCCTTCAAGGGGAAGAAAAGCACATCCCCACATCCCGGCCATTGTCTATGCTCTGGGAGCTTTTTTCACAATTATTTCACACCTCATTCAGGTCACGTACAGGCTGGGCAGTTGCTGGAAAGCTAATGCAAATTAGACTCTAACAACTTCCATCAGGGTAAAGGTACTTTTCTTAAAGTTGCCTTTCTCATATGTATTTAATACAAATCTGACTTCACCATTACATAGAATTTTTATTAAATGTAAAAAGAAGTCTTTAAGTGGAGTCTGTAGCTGGCCATGCTTACAAAGTATAGATAAAATATGTAATTGAGACTTTGCTTTCCCTACATGCCAGGTACAGCCTGACAAGTGGCAATGTTGTGTAGGGCCTAATTGGTGGTGGAGTGCCATTTCTAATGTTATACCTGTCCCACTCTTAAATATTGCACATTTGGGGCTTAAGGGTGACTTCTTTAATAGTCAACATCTGATTTTGACTATTAGGGTCTATTTCTGCATCATATAGTATGGCCTTACAGGAAAGTTAATTGCCAATCATGTTAATGCCAATGTCGACATATTTAAAGGGGGAGCATAGGCACTATATTCTTGTTTAACAGAGGTAAAGTGTACAGAGTCCCATTAACAGAAAATATAGGGTCCAGAAAAAGGCCACAAATCTGGGGTGACCATGCAAAATAACAGACTTCCTACATGCATGCACCCCTTTAAAAAAAAAAAAAGCCTACTTTTAAATACTTGGCACCTTACCTTGTGGGCTACTAGGTCTACTTAGGGGTAGCTTATTTAATATTTAAAGGTAGGGTTCTTTCCTATGAAAATGGTAATTTTGACAAGTTTGCCTGCAGGTTTAAAAACTGCTGGAGTCAGGCTACAAAGGGAGGCCTGAAGCCTTGTTTTCTTATAGCAAAAAGATAGATTTGCATTTCACTGAATTACATGTAATTATGGGTAATTTTGATGTAATTTTGCATAATTAGGCAAAAGCAAATTACGTGATTTTTTTATATATGGATGTCAAATAGATCATAGGCCTCAATAGATTACATACGTTGTATTGATACACTGCTTTACAGTGTTTTTACTAAGAAAGTGAGATTTGTTAGAGGACAAAAATTGCTTAGATATTCAGGATCTGCTCCAGTTTTTTTCCAGAGCAGTGCGAATTGTCCTATTTTATGACAGTCAGGTACATTGTCTTGAACCAATGCAGAGTGATGTGACTTATTACTTACGATATACCCTTGTGTGAGACTGTAAAACTATTTGTCAACTGGTTAAGTGTACATAACTCCATTTTTCAAGTCTTCTAATGGAATAACTCTGAAAGTTCGTCACATCTATCTTTTGTATTTTTGACATCTAGCATAGGGTAGGTTTTGGATGATGCTTTACAGTGTCAAACATTTTTGTGGGACTGTTTATAGCTTGAACTAAATGGTATTATAAAGAGGAGGCTTTTAAAGGTGCTTGTACCTTTAAATATGCAGAGCATCCAGATTCATGATTGATAGGTTTTTCCACATTAGGCATTCCCCCATTTTATTCTTCATTCAGATATTTAGAGTTCCATTGTGCTTAATTCTTAATTTATTGTCTTTTTCATTTAAAAGGAGAAATCTCATCCATAATATGTTTCTTGTTCTTAATATAGAGATTTTTAATTGTGGTTTAACTCCTTGTTAGAACCAAAGCTTAGCCACCCTAAATAATGACTACAAAATTTTAAGTCAGATATTAATGTCTTGGCTACTAGCCTCGCTCCCTGAACTGGTGCATGGGGACCAGAATGTATTCTTCCCAGGACGATGTATTCCCTGAAACTTCGCTGCTGCTTCCATTGTCTAATATTAAGATTAAGTTGATTAAATTGCTTTATTCTCAACTGTCAGTGAGAGTCTGGATGAGACAACTTATTTTGGACTAATTAGTGGTTATCAGGAGGACAGATCATTGGTGCCTTCTTTAGCCTCCACTATTTTCTGTAGTTATGGATCCTCTTCCAGCCAGACTACATCAGCTAGTGATAACCATTGGCATTCCCTTGGGTGATGTCTGGCACATCATTTCCCTCTATGCTGATAGCCTGCTGGTTTATAGGTGGAAAATTTGTTGCAGCTTGGGCCCTATGTACTGTGTCCTGCATGATTTTAGAGTGGTCTCTGGGTTAAGTCTTTTGTCTCGTGTTTTTCCCCTGTTTCCGCTGGCTCCAGTGAATGTCTGAGGTCAACAATTAGATGGGAAGGTTCCATCTTTTGTTATTTGGGGATTAACATTTATCATACTGGAAAAGATCTGCTCGAGGGTAACCTCACAAGGGCAATAGCTTCACTGAGATCCAAGGTGGTGTTTTGGAGGTAACTCCCACACTGGGCAGAGTTGCTTCAACTAAAATTTTAGTGCTGCCCAGGCTTCTCTAATAGTACTGTAATATAACAATATTGGTTCCTAAGCAGCTCTTACGGACCTCGAATAGTATGTTGGCAGACCTCATTTGGAATAGTGCCCAGAGGTGAGTGCCTTTGGCCAAACTTATTATCCCCATCTATCACGGGAAGCTGGTTGTCCCTGATTTTGAAAAATATTTTTGGTCATCCCGGTTACGATGGACCGCCAGCTGTCTTGGGGATCATTCCATTTCTGAAACTGGAAATTCCTGGGTCTAGCACACCTAGAAGAGGTAGCTGCCACTATTCCTCCGAACTCCGCACATTGCAGAGCCACATCGCACCCCCCCGCCCCGCTGCCGAGATCCTGCGATGCCGAGGACCCGAGGGTCCGATCCGCCCATTCTGTCCTGGCACATGGTGGAAATTGACTGCCTCCGTCCTGGAATGAGCACTGCAGGCTGGAGCGCCGCGCTCGTCCCTAGGCTCTAGGGCAGATCCGCCCTGAGATACTGCCTCACTGCGGATCCTGAGCGACACGCTGGATCTGAACAACACGTCAAGATCAGGTGATTGCTGTGGAGTGATGAGTGAGTGGGGACTGTTCGCCCACAGTCCGTGTGACTCCCCCTGCTCCCTTTGCCTCCTGCCAGTGTCGAAAGTGTGGCAAAAGAAAGACTGGCATGTGGGTGCAGATCTACCCACTTTCCTGCCCTAGCTCGCTTGGTTGCCCTGAGCTCAGTTTATTACAAGATGGGCACCCATTTTGTTCGCCTTTATTAGTTCGCATTTAGTAGTCTCTTGGTGAGGTTAGGCATCCATTTTGGCCCCCTCCCTCGGGAGTTGAAGAAGAGCGCCCACTTCCATGAGCACTTGGTAGGCCTCGCATGGAATGAGAAAGAGGACTGATCCATTCACAGCATTTGGCGGCCATCTTGGAGTGGGCTCTTCCTCTTGTTTCCCACACAGGAGCTGGCTTAGTTTGCCCCATCAGTGCAGAGTGGAGATGGTTATTTCCTTTAAGGGCTCATATGAAACGGCCAGCCTTTACTGCCTACCTGGAGGCAAGCTGACACTGACTCCGGCCTCAAGCTGCTCCATTGCACAACAAACACCACCCCCACCCCCTCAAGCAAAAGACTAAAATGGGAACCGGCTGTTTCTATCTCCAAGATCAGAATCCCTTGCCTGACCCCAAGATGGCTGCCACAGTGTTCCCTACTACGTCGTGCTACTCCTCTGAGAAAAACCGGACTTCAACCAGACCTCGAACACATCCCCATCCGGCCTACCCTTCAAGATACCGAATCTGTGAACCTACCTCTAACCGTGGAGACCTAGCTGTTTGGCCGATGCCCGGTGGAGCTACTTGATAGCTATAGAGGAGATGGGCTGTGGACTACCCCTTCGGACGTCACCTACCCAGCCGGACTTTGGGCAGACCTTACTTCGTCTCTCCGTCGTACTCTCCCTCCTACCCCTTTACTCCACCCACTTTCTCCTTTACGCTCCATTTATCCCTCCTCTTTGCTCTCTAATTGTTTTCTCATTGAGACCTAGCCGCTTGACTGATGCCCGGTGGAGCTACCTGATAGCTATAGAGGAGATGGGCTGTGGACTTCCCCCTCGGCCGTCACCTACCCAGCCGGACTTTGGGCAGACTCTACTTCATCTCTCCATCCATCCTATCTCCATCCTTTCTCCCTCCTACACCTTTACCCCACCCCCTTACCCTCCTTAGCTCCATTTATTTCATCTTCCGACGCTCTTGAAATGTTTTTTTGTAACTGATGTAACTTGTAACTGATGTAATTTTGTGGAACCTTATGTAAAGCGCTCTGATACCTCCGGGTCTAGCCAGCGCTATATAAAACTCAAATAAATAAAATAAAAAATAATAATAAATTCCTTCCTACCTCTGCTCTGCCTACATCCTAAAATAGACTAGTGTAAATAGCGTACACCAGTTACCCTAAAATGTTACACTTTTCTGTACCAATCACCCCTTATTCCCTAACCATTCCACTTAAGAGTTTACCTTGCTTTCAACATGGTCTTTCCCCTGGGACATGGAAGGCTTGGGAGAACTCAGGGCTTATGAATGTGGATGATCTCTTCCAAGACAACGCTTTAATTCCCTTTGAGATCCTGATGCTGCAGTATGGCCTCCCTATGGGACTGTTCTTAGACCATAGATGCTTAGATCCCCAAAAGGCACACATTGGGATACTGACATGTTTCAATACTGGAATTTGAATCCCTTGCCTGAATGAGGAGTCTGTGGCTTTGAAAGATGAACATGCCAGCAGCATCGCAGTAAGAGTGGCAATCTGGGTCATTATGCTCCTGGGACAGCCCCACTATGTTCTAGCAAGCTAAATCCAGCTGTGTTAATGAAAGTCAGATGCATTGTACATATATTAGTTTAGGTCGGGGTGTTGTGTCCCTTAAAGTGCCCGCAGCTGCTTGGCTGCATAACTGGCAGCCAACACATGAGAGAACATCCCACATGCTCTTTTACCTCATAAAGCAAATCTTTTTATGGACAGGCGAAGTGACCCTCTACACATAAAGTAATTTACCTTGCATGTATTATTGATATATCATACCAACCTCTAGTGACAGCCAGCTAGCTTGCATAATGTCAAGCCAGTCCCATCATAAGAGGGGACATCACAGAGAAAAAATTGACAGATTTCATGTCATGATGTCTGCTTTCTGAATTCTCATTGCATAGTCCTGTGTTGTTCTTCCCTATACATTCTAATTTCAAAATCCTCCATCACCAATACAGCCACAACCAAATTATGTTTTGTGGTAGTAAGCCCCTTCTTCAGGGCTCTTAATTCCCAGTAGAGAGGTAACCAAACCATACTTTCTCAAACCGCACTGACATGTCGGCCTATGTTGCTTAATGGGATTTGAAGATTTTTGTAACAGAATGTAGACTGATGGATACCTCGCACAATACAGGTCTATGCGATTGAAAATATAAGAAATCTTGTTGCAATTGACAATGAATATGGTGTATAACAAGACTGGTTGTGGTTGTGGACTGTGTATATATTTTTTTGTATTAAGAATTGAGGTTTATATTAATTACTTGTCTAATTTTGGAAACAAAATAATAAATAATGACTTTTACTAAAAATATTAAAAGAACAGAAAAGAGTGTTTAGCACTTATGTTTGAGAGTGGAGAATTCTGAAAAAATTTGCTCTTCCCACTGATACACATAGTTGGTTGAAATAATTTAGTCAGGAGGGTAACTGACTATGTAAGTGGCAGCCTGTGCAGGGCCAATTTCATCCACATCGCAAACCAAAAATTAATCCTTCTACTTTGGTATTGTCTTCAGATAGAGTGAGCTGTACAACAAATAGTACAAGATGATGAGTAAATAGTGACACTGATGATCAGAGATAGCACTTCGCAGCAACTGCTCTTTTGAGAGGCCCTATCTGGTTCCAAAAGAAGCAATTGCAAAATTCCTGGAAACTATTCTGCACATCATCATGATGGAAATTTAATTGATTAGGTCAGCAACTAGAAAAAGTCAGCTGACTGTTTTGAGATGTCTGTAGCACTGAGATAGATATAGGCATACTTGTCCATTTTCCAATCCAAGCAGGTACGAGCTAAACAATGATTTAAAGAGCTTTATGTGAGACTGGTGAACCCAGGTGGAGTTAAGATATTTGTCACCAAAAATGCAAAGCAACAGGCTTGGAAGATAGTTCTCACAAGGACAGTGTGAGCTTCAATGGCATTCCAGAAAAATCTGTGAACATTATGATGGGTTTTTAGACTAACTTCATACCCTAGCACCTTCGCACAACTTCTGGAGTTTCTAAGGGAACATTAGATTTTTCCCAGACATAATATTACATCAAACCACCACCATACTGCAACAGCTTGTGTTTGCACCATCAATGTGTCAGGATGGTACTGTTGGATATTATAGCTGACCAAGACCTACTGGTCACCTAGGGGCTGTGAACTTGAGAGAAAGGTTTTCTTAAAACGTTCTCCTATGTTCATCATACATCATCACATATCAATTATTATTTGTTTTTATATCAATTATTCCCAAAATTCAATCAGCATATTAGAAGGCTGTATGCCAAATCACTATGTTACAGTTACATCTAGATGTTGACCATACATACCTCTACCCCTTCTGCAGTATGGCACATGCTGAATAGTAAATATAGGTCTCCGAATCTCAGATGTAGTTTGAGGTCTTACATCAGTATATACAGAGAAATTAATGTATGTCATCCTTTACTGCCCTCTCCAAAATTTCCATTGGGTTTGGAACCACTCTTAAACTTCAATATTATTTTCCAGATAAATATATATGGTTTATGTACTTCCCAGTGACCAGTTAAATCATTCTTCTGTGCGGCCAACATATTACGTACTTTCGTCAAGATAGAAGTCTCCCTTCCTGTATTGATGTCATCCATATAACATTTCAGACATTTTTCTGGATTTGAGATGAAGGGGAAGACATGAGGCTCAGCCCATGTCACAACACACCACAAAGTCAAGCCTACAAACATTTAACATGAGACAGCAACCTAAGGGCCTGAAGTACTTAGGGTTATGTTATGTTATTGGATTGGTTTTGTAGAGAGCATAGCTGCCCCAGCAAAGGGGCGTCCCAGCGCTAATCCCAAGGCAGACAGTAAAACAGTGGACCACTGAATGAGGAGAGCAAGTTATTTCGGAAAGAGAAAGGCTTTTATAGCCTTCCGGAAGGACACATGATCTTGGATATTTCTGATGTTAGCAGGGAGGGCATTCCAAAGTCTAGGAGCAAGGGCACGAAAGGAGCGCCCTCCAGCCCGAGCTTTCCTGACATGAGGAAAGCACGCCAAGTGTTGGCCAGTAGAACGCAGCTGGCAGTTGGGTTTGTAGGGCGTGGGAAGAATGGATAGAATATCGGGGGCATGGGCATTCAGGATTCTGTGAGAAATACACAGAACTTTGAAATTAATTCTTTCCTCCACCGGGAACCAGTGCAGCCTGCGCAGAAAGCTGTAAGTAGAGCAGGTTCTGGGCAGGCCAAAGAGCATCCGGGCGGCAGCATTTTGTGCCCTTTGGAGGCGATATATCTCTGCTTTGTTGGCCCCTAGGTACAAAGAGCTGGCGTAATCCAGTCTCGAAAGTATGGTGGCCTGGATGATGACCTGGCGAGTGTTTGCATTGAAGAATCCAAGCAAAGGTTCCAGTCCACGCAGGAGTCCACAGCAGACTCTGGCTACCGACTTTGTTTGTACCTGGTAGGTCAGAGCAGAGTCAACCCATACACCCAGATTTTTTACAGTCTGTTTGGGAACAGGCGGGGGTCCTAAGGTGGACGGCCAACAGTGTTTGTTCCAAAGGTGAGTGTTCTTGCCTACGAGGAGGATCTCAGATTTATTGGCATTCAGTTGTAGGCAGTTGGATGTCATCCAATCTGCGATGGCCGTCAGGTCATATTTAAACTTGACAGCATCTTGTACGGAGTTATCGGATCACGCGACCACTAGCTGCTTGTCATCAGCATAGGAGACCACAGTTAGACCCCTGTCCTTGGCCACTGCCGCTAAAGGTTGAATGTAAACATTGAATAAGGTAGGGCTCAGAGCGGAGCCCTGTGGGACCCCTTGACACACAGCGTGTGTATGAGAGCAAAATGGGGGGGGCAATCACTTGGAAGGATCTCTCAGCTAGAAAGGATGAAAGCCAGTTGAGGGCCGCACCTCCGATACCGATATCTCTTAGGCGCTGCAGAAGGATCTGATGAGACACAGTGTTCAATGTAGCGCTAAGATCAAGAAGGATCAGAGCAGAGGTGAGGTGAGGCATTCATTCAGGGAGCTCCGAAGATGTTCAGTGACTGCCAGTAGGGCAGATTCAGTGCTATGACGTGGACGGAAGCCATTTTGAGAGGGGTCCGGAAGTTCATTAGCTTCTAGAAAAGTAGTAAGAATGGAGTTGATATAAGATTCAGTAATTTTAGATACCAGAGGGAGAAGGGAGATGGGGCGGAAATTCTCAGGCTTGGAATCATCCAAGGTAGGATTTTAAAGTAGGGGAATCACCTTGGCGTGTTTTCTAGGAAACGGGGACTACAGCAGAGGACATAGACAAATTTATTAAGTCGCAAAAGGGAGGAAGAAGCTGGGGTAGGAATTTCTGGAACTGATCAGGTTTGAAGGGATGCGCTGGGGATCCTGATTTAATTGTATTGCAGATGGTGGACATTACTTCCTGGGAGAGTGTGGGGAAAATAGAGAGTGAAGGGGTGGAGTTAATCAGGGTTAAGGGGCCTGCCTTGTTAGTAGTGGGGGGGGAAGTTTTATAGATGCCCTTGACCTTCTTAACAAAAAAAGAGGCGAGTGCCTCACATTGCTGGTTGGAGGTGAAGGAGGATTTATTGGGTTGCCCTGAAGTTTTTTTTTTTTTTTTTATTCTTTTTTTAAATTGTCCTCATTTATGCGATTAAATATGGTTATGGTAAGGCCAAAGTCACCTTATATACCCCAAAACTCTTGAAGGAGAACCGCCAATAGGGTACAAGGTTAAACCAGGTCTCAACAACCTTCAAGGTATTTGAAAATGGTCAATCATGGTCCCACCATGATAATTCCATCCAAGTCGCATTAGATAAAATCATTGGACATCCCGCCCTAGTTTAACATATGTTCTTATCCCATAGTTCCCAGTACTTTGTTCGTTTGCTCTTCCCACTAGCTTTATCCAGCTACTTAATTCTATCTACTGCCCTGCGCCACTCTGCCACCCCAGGAGGAGTAGGGAGAATCCAATTAATACACACCTCCCATCTAGCTAACAGGATCAAGACAAATAATACATATTTTTGGTTTTTACTTAGTACCATATCCACTGCATTATTATCCGAAATGCCAAAAATAACTGTAAAAGTGCTTACCTTGATGTTGATATCTAAAGCTTTTGAAATACTCTTACCAACTTCTTCCCAAAAGACATCAAGGTGTGTACACAGATGAAACATATGAATATCGTTTGCATTTATCTTGTTGCATTTCGGGCAGTGTTTCGTCTCCTGATTATTTATTTTAGACAGCTTCTCGGGCGTCCAATATGACCTGTGTATGGTAAACAAATGGTTTTTCCTTAGGGGTGCAGAAGCAATAGTATACCAAAGAAAAGTGCAGGATACTTGCCATAACTGTTGCAAGTCTTGGTCGGGAAAGACTTTTTTCCAGATGTCGTCTGGGGTGGTGAAATCGCCTTCTTCGTTCTGAATCATGTACCAGTACCATTTAGATACTTCTTTCCGGGTTGGGTCTTTTGAAACTCTTCTTCCAATTTTTGTGTAGAAACTGATGTTTTCTCTTGGTCTTTTGACCAACTCGCCAGCTGGTAATATTTAAACTTAGAAATACCACCGTTGGTCTTTTCTAGCAATGAAGCCCAACTTTGTAGAATGCCATTTTTAAGGAGTTCTCCCCAACTAGTTATACCAGCACTTATCAATGGGGCAGCAAGGGAGTCTTTTAAGCAGTCCGGGGTTCCAGGTGAGCACCATATAGGTGCTGGATCACTATAGTAGGGAATTCTCCAAGATTTCCTTAAATCGTACCATAACTTATATGCTGATCTCAAAACTTTTAATTTTATCTTTTTGAAATATTTTGGATGACCAAATTTATAAAGGCAGTTATCCTCATCCGTTACAGTGTGCCAGTACGGAGGATACAAATCGCGAGGTCTAAGAAGGATCCTAATATTCTTAAATTGAAAGGCTCTGTAATAGGCCAAAAGGTCTGGACTAGCTATGCCTCCTCGATTTTTCTTCTGGGAAAGCTTCTTCCACGCTATCCTTACCCCTTTGGAAGCCCAAATAAAGGTGTTAATTTCACTTTGGATCTTCTTTAACCATATAGGCTTAAATTCCAGTGGGATTACATTAAATAAGAAGGTGAATTTGGGCAGAATTGACATTTTTACAGCATTTGTTCTCCCCAAAAAAGTAAGGGACAGACTATTCCAAGACTTTAGTAATTTTCTCATTTCTTTGACTTTCGAGTTGAGGTTTGCTTGGGCAATCTCATCGATGTTTTTTAGAACCTCTATCCCCAAATATTTAATTCTATTGTTACCTCCTATTGGTGGTGAATTCATATTCCAGAGCATCATCTCAGTCTTCTGGCGATTAAGTAGATAACCGGAGACGCTACAGAAGTCTGTTAACAACTTTGTTATGGGGTGAAGGGATTTATCTAGATCACTTGTATAGAGCATTAGATCATCTGCATATAATGCAACCTTAATGACCCATTCTTTAAAGGTGAAAGGAATAATTTCTTGAGACCTTCTGATCATATTTGCAAGAGGCTCAATATACAAATTAAAAAGATGAGGGGAGAGCGGGCACCCCTGTCTCGTGCCTCTGTTGATAGCAAATTCTTTCGAGAGACTTCCATTTATCAGAATTTTTGCTTTCGGAGCTTTATATATGTTTCTAATTGCTCTCAAAAAATTATCTCCTAAACCAAAGTGAAAAATAACAGAATGCAAGAATGACCAATTTACACGGTCGAATGCTTTAGCAGCATCAAACGTAAGTACCGCTAATGGGATTTTTTCTTGGGTGGCTATATCAATGGCGCCTATAACTTGGTGAGTAAGATCATGTAATTGCCTCCCCTTAGTGAAACCTTTCTGGTCGTTGTGAATAATTTTATCGGTTATATTGCCTAGCCTTATGGCTAAAACCTGGGTGAAAATTTTATAATCATTATTCAGAATAGAAATAGGCCTGTATGATTCACATTTATGAGGGTCTTTACCAGGTTTCAAAATTAAACTGATAGTAGCATCGTTCCATGATTTTGGGAGCTGTTGGCCATCCAGATATATGGAATTAAAAAGGTCTGTCAAAATGGGAGCTAATTGTTCCTTTAGAGCTAGATAAAATTCGTTGGGGATAGCGTCGGGGCCAGCAGCTTTGTTTTTTTTCATCTTATTTATCGCCTTCATGACCTCCTCTGTAGTTATTGCTTTATTTAAGGCTTCACATGAGTCTAAATCTAAACTTGCTATTTGTGAGTTTTTTAAATACAAGTTTACCGCCTGAGCAGGCGGTGTTAAATCTTCCTCATATAATGCCTGAAAAAGTCTACAAATGCTTCTTCTATACCTAAGCTATCTTCTACCCTCCCCCATCTCGAGCATTATAAATTGCCATAATCTTGTTCCTATTGGAATCTATTTTAAGCTTCCATGCTAGTAATTTCCCACCGTTTTCCCCATACTCATAGGTTGACAAACTACTAGCCTCCCATCTTTTCCTGACTCGATCTTCTAGGTATAATGATAAATCCTGCTTTTTCTTAGATAATTCTTCAATTGCCCTTTCTTGTTCTGCCTTCGAAGTAGTGCCTTCGCTCTTTTTTGCATTTCTAAAATATCTGCTTCAAACTGTTTAATTTTATGCCTATTCTCCTTGTTCTTCCTTGCTGCAAGACCAATGAGGTTTCCTCTAGTAACGGATTTATATGCGTCCCAAACTATGTGACTGGGTACTTCACCGTTAGCATTTATTAAAAAGTATTCTGATGTCTTGCCCCTCAACTTCTCAATTAATTGTTTATCTAACAGGAGAGTACGGTCTACAGTCCATCTTTTCTTACCCTGAGGGGAGTCTTGGATTAATTCCATCTGGACAAGGGAGTGGTCGGAAAGGTGCGCTGGTATATGTATTACCTTTTTACCTTTTTACTCCATAATTTATCAATTAAAAAGAAATCAATTCTGGAAGCGTGACCATATTTATGGTTCCTATAAGTAAATCTATTGCTTTGGTCACCTTTAATCTTCCAAATATCTACCAGCCCCAAGTCCTCTTTAAACCTATTCAGCCAATCCCTCATTTTTATTAAGTTGAGACCTCTTCCAGGCGGGTGTCTATCCTGCTTAGGATCTAACAATATATTAAAATCTCCTCCAAGAATTATTGACGTGAATACATTAATTAATTGGGCATATAATGACTGAAGTTTTTCAGGGTCATCCGAATTAGGGCCATAGTAACCCACCATCGAGAAGAGGTTGTCCCCAGATTTCATTTTCACTAGGATCCATCTGCCTTTCGGGTCCCCACACTCTTCCAACATAGTTATTTTAGATGGTCTTTTTACAATTACTGCAACCCCCTTAATACAACAGGTTTGATTTGTACAAGTACTACTCTCTATCCATTTTTCATATTTTGTAAATTCATACCATTCTGTTTTTAATAGGTGAGTTTCCTGCAGTATTATAACATCACTCTTTATTAGCTTAAGATATTCAAAAATCTTTTGACGCCTTCTCCTGACCCTAAGTCCATGTTGTGATTTTCATTTCGCCCATCTTATAGGAGATTTTTAGTTCTACAAGCTATCGTGGCCTTATTTACCATAAAATGTACTTATCGGACAAATGCATTTTTTTGTTTTTTTTCCCTATGCTCCCCACCCAATAAAAACAAAACATCGTAAATGTGCTAAAAAAAAAAAACCAAAAACCTACAACTCCTACCCACTCTAGCCCTCCCACCACTCCCCGGAGAACCCTCCCAACTTCCATTTGGGCAATCTTATTACCCTATTTGAGCTCCGTTATTGTAGGGTTGTCCTATCTTTATTGCATTAAATCTCTGGCTCTTACTTCAATCTCATTTATTTGTGAGCTTTTATTTGCTCCAGCAGTGATTCTACCTCTTTTGGTTCACAAATGTTAAAAGTCTTGTTATTCCACATAATTTTCAAGAGGGCAGGAAATTTCATTTGAACCGACGCCCCTGCTGCTGTCAGCTCTTTCATGTAATTCCCTAAGGCCCATTGTCTGTCTGCTGTCGCCCTAGATATATCCGAGCGAACTTTATAATTATAACCATCCTTTATGAAAGTGGTAGATTTTAACGCGGCGTTTAAGATAGTCTCTTTTATAGTATAAGTTTTGAAGTTAACAAGTATTCGGCGAGGGTTTTTCCTTGGTTTATTCAGTCTAAAAGGGTCCCTGTGAACCCTCTGAATATCGTCCTCTAGCACTTTTTCGTCTAGCTCTGGAGAAATTCCCTTGATCAGGTTAATTATAAAATTCTTTAGGTTTTGACCTTCGGCGCCTTCTGGAATACTCAGAAACCATAAATTACTCCTCCTTGCGTTGTTTTCCAACGTTTCAACTTTGTCTCTAAGTTCCTTCTCTGAAGATCTTAACTCCTCAATGTCATTCTGACATGATCTCACTTCTTTTTTAGTTTGTTCCAAAGATACTTCTATAGTAGAGACCCTAACGACTAAGGCATTAACCTTAGATTCTAAAGCCTCGCATGTTGCCTGGATCCTCTCCTGATTTTTTTCAGACCTGGCAAAGCCATGCTTCATTTCTTTGAAGAGAGACCCCATTAGTTCCCCAATTTCAGGGTGCGGAGGTACCTCTAAACACTGATCTTTATTTATAGTCTTTTGATGTTGATTTTCATCCCTCTCGTGATCCTCCTCTATTTCGATGTCGTTATTATCCTCCTTGTCTGTCTGATCGAGGACTTGAAACGGGTTAGATATCTCTATTGTTTGCATATCGCCGATAGATGTTGGTTTTTGCATGTTAAGGGCCCCCTACAGATCTTTCCTCCTTCAATAATATATTTTTAGACACCTGTTGGACTTTAAAGAAGGAGCGAAGAGATGGTGTAACTTTTAGGCTGGCACCCTTTTTAGCTGCTCTTTTTCGCCGCCTTTGCTGCTCTAGTAGAAACCACTGCTACTGTATCAGCTTTTACTCTTTGGTTTCCTTGTTTCTTAGTTGCTTCTATAGCTGTGCTATGACTAGGACTGACAGTTTGTTCTTGGTCAGATTCGTTATACGTTAGTAGAGCAGCGGCAACTTTAGACGGGACGGTTGAAGGTTTCCTATTCCTTAGTGCATAACTTATATCTTGAATTCGACTCTTTGTACTCTCTTTTTTATCCAAGTCCCTTAAGTCGATAACAGTCTTCTCAGAACCAGCCAGAATCTGTAATTTTAAATCTTCTGGGGTTTCAACCCCCTCTCGTAATGATTTTATACTAATGTTATTTTTGGGTGTAAACAGGTCCTTTACCTGACCCTTCCCCCTCCTTCTTGCCGAGGGTTGCCCTGAAGTTTTGAGATCATTTAACAAGGAAAAGATGCATATTGCAGGATTGCTGCTATTTTTAATTTTGTC
This sequence comes from Calotriton arnoldi, assembly GCA_963921515.1. Classification (NCBI taxonomy): domain Eukaryota; kingdom Metazoa; phylum Chordata; class Amphibia; order Caudata; family Salamandridae; genus Calotriton; species Calotriton arnoldi. Next base: position 1,988,747 of record CAWUFW010002709.1, read on the forward strand.
TGCAAAATAATTGGCTCTTGATTTCAGGATGGATTTATGGTAGTTCTTAATAGACATCCGATATTGTGTTTTCAGGACTGGGTCGTATTGCCGTCTCCACGCCCATTCCAGGGCTTTACAGGTTTTCCTGGCCTGGGCCAGACTCTCATTAAACCACAGACTGGACAGTGTTCTACGGCTGTGGGGCAATTTGGCGGGGATGCAAGTATGTGTTTCTTTTCCACATATATCATGCATATGTGTGCATCGGACACCTCTGCAGTTGAAATGCACACACAGGCATCGATATATATGTGAAAAGTACTCTCCACTTCCACACCACCGGTCCCTTGGTCAACTTATAATACAGCGGTTTTAGGACCGCCATAGCCGTGGCTGTTGTCGTGGGCAGACATGGTCCTAAGGCAATGGGACTGCCAAACTCGTAATAAGGCCCAATATCTAGAGTTGCGGTGAGGCTTTAAAGGGTCGCTTTTTACCTATACAATGTCCTCATTTAGCACAGGCCTCAGTTGGCGATTTTACAGCTCCTTTCATAAATAAAGGATATAAAAACCTACATCAATGAGTTTTTATTCCTAGACAAATGAATAATACATGAGCAAGATTCTGCACACAATCCTACAAAGGAGGCAAAGCAGCTTGTAATCAAAAACCACTTCCTCTCAATATAATTATAATTCTTCTGACCTTGTGTACAAGTGAAATTCAAAATAAGGTGGTTGTTTGCTATCCATATTTTTGATACTATCTTAAAGGATAGCCATTTCCAAGGTCAATTTTAATTGGCCCTTGTGACCAATCGTTTAGATACTGTGCAGGAAGTTCAAGGGTCAATAGTGCATGATAGAGATTCTAAATAAAAACACTATTTGAGGCTTGATTTAATGTTGTCATTTTTTCAGAAATCATTTGTGAGAAAAGGACCCTTTTTATGTTGTCACCTCAATTTGCTTCTGAATTTTATTACTGATCTTTGGACTTTGCACACTGGGGCACTGCTGTTCAGTGCCCAGTGTATGTGCTGTATCCTTTAAATCATGCAAAACCTGGCTAATCCCTGATTGTAATATTTAACGCAAAGGTATGGGCATAGTATATGGTGGAGAAACTTCACCACTGGCGTGGAAAGTTAAATGTCACCTACGGACTGAATTACTTATTGTGACACGCAGTGGTGTGAGGCAGAAAAATAGTCAGGCCTACCTCTGTAGTTTGACTGCAGCAGTTTAAACCTACACCCTGATCTGTCAAAATACCCCTTTTCACAGGAAAAAAGCTTTCTTTTAAATATTAAGCAACCGCTATACAGACATTGTATCCTACATGGGAGGGTGCATGTTTTTTTAAAAGTGGAACACGTAGAACCGTACTGTTATTATGTCCCTGTAGTGCCAAGCCCACAAAAGCTTTTTGTTCACCCTGGAAGGCTATGGCCATTGTAGGGGAAAACTAGAGTACAGATTAAACCTTTAATTTAGGCATCTCAGATTTGGGACCAGCTATACAAATATATCACTATTTTTAATATTTATTAAACACACAATTCAATGGTGAAGTTGGATTTTTATATATGTTTAGGAAAAGTAGGCTAATTTGAATGAACTCTTCATTACTGCCGAGCAAGTGCTTTACTTGAATAAGGTGTGAAAACTTCTCCCAAAGCAGGAACAATGGCCTGGGTTTGGGGAGGTGTTTTCCCTCGTGCAGCAATACCAGTGAGGGTTGGTCTAAGAACTTAATTAATTTTTAAAGGGGCCTGTCCTTTCAAATGTAGCTGTAAGGCGAGGCCTGGAGAAGGCAACCTTTTGTTCCCCCAGCCAGGCTGGCATCAAATCTAGTGGGAGGAGAAGCATTTTCAGAACAGGTTTTGAGCAACCAAAGAGGAGGGAACTGATTATTTACCTGGCCATAACTTTAGGTGGACACACAGGTCCTGCACAAGGGAGGAAGGGTTCCTCCATTTAGGATTTTGGGAGTATGGTGCACCATGGAATTGTTTACAGTAGGGCAAAAAGCAACTGCTGCAAACATTGAGAGGTTGCTCCTGGGACATTTAACCCCACAGGGGGCTATTTGATAACACCACTGGTTAGGAAGGAGGCTCGACTCACACCCACCCACTAGCTGGTGCCAATTATGAATGTAGCACCCCAAAGCACCCTCCATGGAGAACTCTATAGAACAGTATGAGAACAGAAAAAGGACTGTACCTGCTGTTTGAGACCTGTGAGGAGGCCTAAAGGGCTGGACCTACTCCCACTTGTACCATGGACAAAGATGTGAACTCAAGAGTCTATTGGCTGACCTCTTGTATGAGCACTGGGACAGAACAGGCTGCAAGAGGTCTTTTCCCTGAAGTGCCCATCTAACTAGTAGCAACTAGACCTGGATTAGACTCTGCTGGTGGCCTCTTCTGGAGTGACTATTAACCCACAAGTGTTTTTCATAACGTCCTGAGACACTTGGCTGTGTCTAATTGGACTTCTCCTAACAACTGTGAAAAGTAGACCTTGAAATAATAATTAATAAAATCATGGAAAACATATTGATCCTAGCTGTTATATACTTTTCTAAAATGATATGTACAATTGCTATATTGTCAATTCTTGATCACTTGAGTTTAAATTAGGGATGGGTGAAATATTCTGCTGTGCCAGTGAAGTCTGCAGAGATTTGCCCACTCCATGTTCTGCTTGGAGTGTGGAGATCTGGCAAAACTCAGCCAAACGCCGCACAGCAGAGTTTTTTCTTGTGCGCGACTAGCCAACATTAAGTTGGCAAGTGGGAGCGAGAATTTGCATTGCATAGCGTGATTTTTAGGCGCTAAAACACCTCCTGTTGAGATTTCTCAATGCGAGCCAATTACGGCAGGTAACTACCATTCGTATTGAGAAAGTCTACTTGAGTGGCAGAAAGAAGCAGCGCCTTCTGGTACACTGCATTATGTTGTTCATGCTGATTTTACAGTGAGAAACAAGCTTCCGGCGCAAAAAATCAGCGTGAGGAGCATGACGAGCGGAATTCTGCCAGCTTGCAGAACTCTGTGGAATCTTGCCGAGGTTTAATGTAATTCCATGGTATTCTGAGGAGTAAAACTCTTTGAGTTCCGCCCACCCCTAGTTTGAATCCCAATTATTTACAGGGAGTACTATCTTTCCCACTTTATAGAATAGCAGGAGAGGTAACAGTGCTCTAGAGACTGGTAATGGTAAAATAGGCAATGTTGCAGAGGCAATATAGGCCCTCCACTATGAAGGTTTTTATACACTTTTAGCTGTTTCTTTTTTATCGTGCTTTCCAACACTACATTCTAAAGAGCATCCTTCTGTTCCCCAGGTTACTGTCAAGATAGACTATGAAAGTGGTCACTCTTATTAGAAGGAGCTTACAATTTTCATCAAATGTTCAGAGAACAGCCTGCTCTTTTATGCACTTAAGCCACATGCCTACCTTTGGACGCAACCTATATTAATCCTATGTATGCATAGTAGGTTTAACAGACGTTCTTCTATGTGGAAGGAGATTTGTATACCCTCTTGGTTCAGTTTACATGTTACCTAGTGCAATTTGAGAGTGTTTATCGCAAGGCAGCCTATCCAATAAGTAATTTGACTGTGTTTACCTCATCTTGGTCTACACCATTAGAGACTGTGGGCCAAATGTGCTATTATTCTTTGATTTGCCATAAAGTAATTTGAAATTTGTAAGAGACCACATATTGCTATTTGATAAATTAAACATACTTAGGCTGACATGTTCGAAATAGTGATTTCATAGGAATTTCTCCACTAAAATACCAATTCACAAAAAGCGATTTCTTCGCATTCACAAAATGCAAATAGCACTTAGGCAAACACTGTTGACATCACAATTAGGAAATACATTTTACCACTGTCATCCAGAAGCACAGGTGCTTGCAGTAAGAACCTGTTTGGACTCACAAATACAACTTTCAGGTACCATGGCATGTCAGGAAGAGCAGGCGGAAAACTCTGCTAGAAAGATAAAACAGAAGTACTCATCATGATGTCACTGACCTAGTCATGAGTGATGTAATATGTTAGGTCATAGGCAGTGCATTGCAGGGGCCCCAGTTAAAGTTAGCTCACCTAACTATAACTGCTAAATTTCACTGGTGTTGTATGAGTGAAACCTGAGCCTAACTATAACGTCTCTGTAACCTCTGGTTTTTTTTCAGTGACTTTCAAATGTTTTTTTTTTTAATTTACATTCCTAACTATAACATCCCTGTATCCATTTTTTCCAGTGAACATGTAGATTTTTCGAGCCGGACGCTCCGACTCGATCCGGCTGTCCGATGCGTCCATCGTACTCGCTCGGTCGGATAACGTCTTCATTGCGTGGTGCGATTCGTTTCCGTACGAGTCGGTCGGAGCGGTTCGGATCCGGAAACGGTTCGGTCGGAACACACGCGTACATTCGCATCGTACTCGCTCGGTCGGACAGCTGTACGAGTCGGTCGGAAAAAACGTGTACGGCTCGTACTTTTTCCGGCCGGATCCCGTTCGGGGAGCTTCCGACCGAAATCGGAATCGGCCCCTTAGTGTTCAGTGTCTCCAGAGCTGTTTCAGATGGTTGCCCCAATACATTCAGTATGTGCGGTTACGTATCCAGCCCGGACGAAATGTGATTGCCATAAATTTATTAATTTAGGTGAATGATGTCTCCTTTGATATTATATCTTTTACACGCAGTACGCTCTGTTTTATTTTACTCTATTTTAATGGGTGAGTATTTTCTGAAGTAGTTTGCGCCATCACATTGTAGTGTAAGCAAACTAGGCTCTTTAACATCACATGTCCCTGACAGAAGCAGGTGATGTTTTCCGGATGCAACAGTGAGACGTGGACAATTCACCTATGGCAATGTGGGTCAATGAAGTATTATACTGTTAAGATGTTTTTATTTCTTTGCACTATGCATGTTTATGTGCTCATTGACGACGCATTCTATTAGCCACATTCAGTGCCACAATGTATTGCATTGTCTTGATATTTCCCAGCATTCAGCAATACTTATTGCTAGTTGATTAACCTTTCTGTTTTCTAAAATTACATGAATTTTTTCTATGTCTATGACTGTGAGTGGGTATAAATGTTCCTATGTTGATGACGCTTGCTAGATTGAGAAAGGCTGCTGAGGCAGCCGAAACGCGTCTCTTCAGTCACAGGGTCGAGGGAGGCCTCATGGAATAAAGAAGTCTTTACCTTGCCGCCCTCGTGTGCGTGCCTTCTTCTTGAGTGGAGTAGGGGTTGCAGAGGTTATTATTCAGCGTCGGCGGTTGATGCTGTACACGCATCACCAGTCGGTCTGGGCTCTTCACTTTTGACCGCAGTCAGTTTGGAGCAGCATGGAAGTGCTATGTTGATGAGCACCCAGAGATTCTGCCGAGAAGAGGAATACAGGATAACAGCGGTGGGAGGCAGTGATCTCAGCACGAGGCGGCTTGCCGGCTTCCAGAACGGGGTCCACATCTCCCCGGTCTCTAAATGCCTTGCTCAGCAGACCGGCGTTTCTGTGGTAACTGGGCACCGTGAATGCCTATGCGGAAGCGGTGAGGACTGTTTGGCTCAGACATTTTTGTTCAATTGACCTCCTTCGACCCTGCGCGTTTGTTCAAAACATTGATGTACTCAGCGCTGCGGTTTTAATGGAGGCTGCAGACTTTTATGTTTAATTGGCTTGACTTCGCATTCACCGTCCATTCCGCATGGCCAATATATTAAGCCTTGTTGGGAACCCAGGGATAAGTCGGATTTCCCTTGAGGGAGTTTCTAGTTAGTCTTGTTCATGTCGGGACTTTGAAAACATGAAGCTTAACTTTCAATTGCAGGCAATGACGGCACCCACGGACTTGGGTTTTCGCCTATGTTTTCACTGCACGACATGGGGCATTATGGGACAGGTCATTCCTTATTGTTGCAATCTTTAAACTTGGAGGCCGACAATTTAGTCCAAAAGTACACACTATGTGTTCAGTGCCTCCAGAGGTGTTTCAGATGGTTGCCCCAATACATTCAGTATGTGCGGTTAATTGATTTACATCGGATTGCCTCCTATGTGAATTAGGAACAAGGGTTACGTATCCAGCCTGGACGAAATGTGATTGCCATTAATTCATTAATTTAGGTGAATGATGTCTCCTTTGATATTATATGTTTTACAGGCAGTACGCTCTGTTTTATTTTACACTATTTTAATGGGTGAGCATTTTCTGAAGTAGTTTGCGCCATCACATTGTAGTGTAAACAAACTAGGCTCTTTAGCATCACATGTCCCTGACAGAAGCAGGTGATGTTTTCCGGATGCAACAGTGAGACGTGGAAAATTCACCTATGGCAATGTGGGTCAATGAAGTATTATACTGTTAAGATGTTTTTATTTCTTTGCACTATGCATGTTTATGTGCTCACTGACGACGCATTCTATTAGCCACATTCAGTGCCACAATGTATTGCATTTTCTTGATATTTCCCAGCATTCAGCAATACTTATTGCTAGTTGTTTAAGTAGAAATACTGCTCTCCGGATTAACCTTTCTGTTTTCTAAAATTACATGAATTTTTTCTATGTCTATGACTGTGAGTGGGTATAAATGTTCCTATGTTGATGGCGCTTGCTAGATTGAGAAAGGCTGTTGAGGCAGCCGAAACGCGTCTCTTCAGTCACAGGTCGAGGGAGGCCCCATGGAATAAAGAAGCCTTTACCTTGCAGCCCTCGTGTGCATGCCTTCTTCTTCAGTGGAGTAGGGGTTGAAGTGGTTATTATTCATCGTCGGCGGTTGACGCTGTACACACATCACCAGTCGGTCTGGGCTCTTCACTGTTGACCGCAGTCAGTTTGGAGCAGCATGAAAGTGCTATGTTGATGAGCCCCCAGAGATTCTGCCGGGAAGAGGAATACAGGATGACAGCGATGGGAGGCAGTGATCTCGGCACAAGGCGGCTTGCCGGCTGCCAGCACGGGGTCCATGTCTCCCCAGTCTCGAAATGCCTTGCTCAGCAGACCGGCCTTTCTGTGGTGACTGGGCACCATGAATGCCTATGCGGAAGCGGTGAGGACTGTTTGGCTCAGACATTTTTGTTAAATTAACCTCCTTCAACCCTGCGCGTTTGTTCAAAACATTGATTCACTCAGCGCTGCGGTTTTAATGGAGGCTGCATGACTTTTATGTTTAATTGGCTTGACTTCGCATTCACCGTCCATTCCGCATGGCCAATATATTAAGCCTTGTTGGGAACCCAGGGATAAGTCGGGTTTCCCTTGAGGGAGTTTCTATTTAGTCTTGTTCATGTCGGGACTTTGAAAACGTGAAGCTTGGCTTTCAATTGCAGGCAATGACGGCACCCACTGACTTGGATTTTTGCCTATGTTTTCACTGCACGACATGGGGCATTATGGGACAGGTAGGTCCTTATTGTTGCAATCTTTAAACTTGGAGGTCGACAATTTAGTCCAAAAGTACACACTATGTGTTCAGTGCCTCCAGAGGTGTTTCAGATGGTTTCTCCAATACATTCAGTATGTGCGGTTAATTGATTTACATCGGATTGCCTCCTATGTTGACTAGGAACAAGGGTTACGTATCCAGCCCGGACGAAATGTGATTGCCATTAATTCATTAATTTAGGTGAATGACGTCTCCTTTGATATTATATGTTTTACACGCAGTACGCTCTGTTTTATTTTACTATATTTTAATGGGTGAGCAGTTTCTGAAGTAGTTTGCGCCATCACATTGTAGTGTAAACAAACTAGGCTCTTTAGCATCACATGTCCCTGACAGAAGCAGGTGATGTTTTCCGGATGCAACAGTGAGACGTGGACAATTCACCTATGGCAATGTGGGTCAATGAAGTATTATACTGTTAAGATGTTTTTATTTCTTTGGACTATGCATGTTTATGTGCTCATTGACGACGCATTCTATTAGCCACATTCAGTGCCACAATGTATTGCATTGTCTTGATATTTCCCAGCATTCAGCAATACTTATTGCTAGTTGTTTAAGTAGAAATACTACTATCCGGATTAACCTTTCTGTTTTCTAAAATTACATGAATTTTTTTTATGTCTATGACTCTGAGTGGGTATAAATGTTCCTATGTTGATGGCGCTTGCTAGATTGAGAAAGGCAGCTGTGGCAGCCGAAACGCGTCTCTTCAGTCGCAGGGTCGAGGGAGGCCCCATGGAATAAAGAAGCCTTTACCTTGCAGCACTCGTGTGCGTGCCTTCTTCTTGAGTGGAGTAGGGGTTGCAGTGGAGATATATATATATATATATATATATATATATATATATATATATATTGCAGCTCCATTGTATTGTATATTGAGGAAGGCAGTCGCCGAAACGCGTCTTGTGTGTGTTTTTCACCAATAAATTGGTTGAAATTTCCCCCGTGAGTGCTGTACTTTATGTACAATGGAGCTGCGAGATTAGGCGCGTTACCACCACCGCGCATCAAAGCACCCGCCGCGAGTGCAGGAATCGTGGTGGGTACGAGGAGCAGAAAAAAATATATATATATCTATATATATATGTACGCTCCGACTTCCAAAGGAAAGATGAGCACTCCCGGGGTTTCAGGATTCATGAAATTTATTCCAAGAGCAGACGCATTTCGGCAGTTGCCTTTTTCAATGCACATACAGATACATATATATATATATTACCTACTGGCGGTCGCCAGTAGGTAGTTATAGTTAGGACTTTGTTTCTTTTCAAAAAGCGTTTATTCTTTTGCCAATATCTTTGCGCCGTTTGACGAATCTTCGCGAAATTTTACAAACTAATGGTTCACTCAGGTCAGCTCCTGTCTTGAAAGTTTCGGGGTGGTTCGTCAAGTGGGGACCAAGAAAAAAGGGGGGTCCCAAAATGCGTTTTCCCTATGTTAATTTCTATAGAAATTTTTGGAACAGGCTACAGCCTGAACTGCTGAACGGAATTACACCAAATTTGGCAAAAAGGTAGCTCTTGGTTCAGAAAGCGACCTTTTTTTAAATGTTGTAAATCTGTTCACTAGTTCCTGAGAAATTCAAAAAATAAAAATGTATATATCTGAGCACCGAGGAGGAGTCGCAAAGCCTCCAGAGCACGTGCTTCATTCTGATTGAACAGTCCAAACCAGAGTGTGTTGGCAGCCATATTCTGACTTGGTAGAACCGTGTCATATCCAAAAGGTAGAAAAATGTTGTAAATGTAGGAAAGGGGTCAGGGTAGAAACACCCTGACCCCCTAGGGCTGGTCTGGGGGTCCCACAGGTACCCTCAGGGCCAAAAAAAGCATTTTTTTTGTTTTTTTCTGCGGAAGTCACGCTGGGTGCGCGAATCCCGCCGAGAAAATTTAAAAAAACCAAAGTGTGCTCTCCCGTGCTTTGTTTTCCTTAATCCCGCGGGTGGGCCAGGTCCCGGGGGCAATGTGTAATTTTATAGCGGGGGCCTGCGGGGGCCCCCGCAGCCCTGGGGACCACCACCTCCCCGGGACTTTATGCATAATGTGCGAGGGGGACATGCAGCCCCCCCGTAGCCCCAGGGACCGCCCGGGGCTTTGTGAAATAATTACACTGCCCCGGGGACCACCACCTCCCCGGGGCATTAAATATATAAATACGGGGGTCCGTTGCGGACCCTGGGGACCACCACCTCCCTGGGGCTATTTTCACAAAGGGAGGGGGGCTGTGGGCCCCCCTCCTGGAGCCTCGATGGCCCTCCGGACCGCCACCCCCCAGGGCCAGCTCCTGCAATGTCCCGGGGGCCCATCCCCGGAACATTTCTGTTTGCTATGGCAGGGCGGGAGCACGGAAAGCTGCTCTCGCTTCAACGAAGCAAAGCAGAATTGCTTTTCGGCAAGGGAAGCTACATGTTAGCAGCTCCCATTGCCTAAAAGCAATGCTGGCTCCCGCAGGATGCGGGGAGCCGGCACGGACCATGGGGGCTTTGGGGCTCCCCCCACGGTCCCCAACGTATGGCCAAACCCCGGGGATGGGGTCTCCGGGGCCATTATTGGCCTGAGGAGGGGAGCCACGCGGTCCCACTCCTTTAAAAAAAAAAAAATGGTAGCAGGCCCTGGGGGATGGGGTCCCCGTGGCCATTATTGGCCTGAGGAGGGGGGCCACGTGGTCCCCCTCCTTTTTATTTTTTTTTTAAATATGGTGGCAGGCCCCGGGGGATGGGGTCCCCTGGGCCATTATTGGCCTGAGGAGGGGGGCCACATGGTCCCCCTCCTTTTTATTTTATTTTTTAAAATGGTGGCAGGCCCCGGGGGTTGGGGTCCCCGGTGCGAATAATGGAAGTGGGGCGTTTTTTTTTTCTTTCGAGTTTGGAGTCGTGACCATAACGCAGCTCTCAGCGCGGCCCCCCATGTAACGTTGTGTTGGATTCGAAAATTTACCTTCAATAAATAATTAAGTAGTATATAATTTAGAAGGAAGTGTTGTATTTGTGAAGTTGTTTTAAAGAGTTACTGTGATTGAAGTTAATGACAAGATTACAATTGATAGAGTTGTTAAAAATATATAAAATAAAAAATTAATAGTTAAACGTGAAAAGTGTATTGTGTTGTAGTACATTAGATTCATGCTTTTGCAGATTCGCGTCGGGTGCGTGAATCCACAAAAAAAAATTAAAAATATGTTTGTGTAAAATAAATTATATTCACAATTATGTTATAGGGTGGCTCTAAAAAGAGCCCTTGTTTTAATTATGAGTTTGTTGTAGCTACATGTAAGTGTAGATGCACAGCTTTAGGTTGTTGAGAAAGACTCTGTTTTCTTGATCTGTGAAGTGTACTCCATCACTCCTGTAGATGTCATCCTTATCAAAACGTAGATTGTTGTTATAGATGGAGCCCATCCTATGGTCTCTGAGGTAAGCAGAAACAGCTTTATTGACATTTTTTCTAGCTTTCTCAATCTGTGGGCAGAATTGATTTGACCACTTCCATTTCTGTCTTTGGCATATATTACAGTATACAAAGACAGTTTGAGGTAAAAGCAACATCAATTGTGCAAAGGTGTCCTTCATTAGCATTTCCAGACCTACCCCAGTCAATGTGCCTAGGTCATTGCCACCACAGTGCACAATCATGAGGTCAGGGGGTTGGAGATGCAAAAAGGTTTAACCAAAGGCATCAATTGGTGTCACTTTAGTCCTCTCTGTGCAATCCATTTAATATCCACATTTTGCAAAGCTAGGTCTTTGTCAATACCTCTGCGTTCAGCATACCTTTTGCACCAGAAAACATAGCTGTGTCCAACAATCCACACTGTAAGCATCTTGAAGGGATGTCTGAAAGTAATGAAAAGATGTCTGTAGCTGAGGTAGTCAGTTGGTAGAATGAGAGGTATCTAAATGGTGGACAACATGCTGTTTTTCAAAAAGTAGAGAATTGATTGGCTGTTTAAGAACATTGTACACTCAAACATATTACTTTCTTTAAAAAGCATGTTTGTTATTGGTTAGTAAAAAATGTTTGAAAGGTACAGTAGATAGGATAAGCTCATATTTTGCAAAAGTCAACCACACCTGCTGTTTGCATTTGTAACCTTGTGTGCTGTACTTGAAAATATGGTGAACTTGTGACCTGTTTGTTCAGTTGAATGTTCCATGAACTGTTAGTATGGAAACTGCCATTAAGCAGAATGGGGGAAGGGATGAAACTTAACTGTGGACTTAAAATGTGAAATTGTAATTTATATATAGGTGATTTGTTATTAAAGTATAATTTCCCAAGTCAGTACTATGTTTAGGAGTGGTGTTTTGTTAAAAAATAGTGGTATTTTTATTTGTAATATATTTTTGAAGTCCCGTATGGATTTGCGGCTCCATCGCGTTGGTGCACAGTGGAATCGCGAATCCCAAAAATTCCAGAACCAGTTTGGGCACTTTTAGAAGTCAGTTGGTAAGGGTTAATATGTCTAACCAATAGAAATTTGTTTTATATTTTGAAATAATGTAGGAAGCAATGTGATTTGTTACTTACATGTATTTGTGTGGAGAAAGAGAGGGACAGTTTGCCATTACTGGTTTTGCCTTGCTGAGAGTGGTGCATTACATTGATTGTGTGCATAAGAAAATCTTTTAGGAGTTTGTGATATTTTAAATTCTACAAATCAATTTGGAAGGTGAGTTATACATTTGTGAGGTGTATTATGTAATAGGTTTATTTTAAATCTTTAAAAATTATTGATGAACTTTGATGTTTGAAATATATTATTAAATGTAGAGATGTGTATTGTAGTTTGTTTTATTGTAGTTAAATGTTGTTTGAAATAGATGTTGTATAGTAATATGTGTATATTGGAAGATGGATTAGTGATTATGGTTGTTTGTTTTAGTGTGTGGATATGTACATTTGTAGTATACCGCATAATTTTAGGTGTTGCTTTAAAATTGGAGATGGAGTCTGTCAAGTTTTAAGGTGTGCATGGACTTCTGTCTCAAGTGTGTCTCTACTTGTAAATGTATTTTCATATGTCTTATACATTTGAAGGTGCATGATGTATAATAAAGAGGTGTTGTTGCTTTTTATGTGGTAGGCTCAAGACTGTGAGTAGTAATGGAATGGTGAAGATGCTGCATAATAGTGTGGTTTAAAAGATGTTGAGATAGGGTATTATTGATTAGGCTTCTTTTTTTAAGTGTCTAGAGAGGTACAGTTGAAATATGCCACATAATTTTTGGTGTTTGCTTGAAATTGGAAGTTTGTTCTGTGAATTTGTAAGGTTTGAATAGTGTTATGGTACAGGCGTATTCATGTATGCTTTTAGGAATATGGTGAGACTTTTAGTAAAGACATGGGAAGGGTTCCTGCTTTGTATTTGGGTAGGTGTAACATTATAAGTAGTTGTAGAATGGTAAAGGAGCAGCCCGAAAGTGAGGTTTGAGATGTTTGTAGAGGTGTTATTTATTAGAGTAATTTGTATGATGTGTGGAAAGTTATATTTTATATATACCGCATAATTTTCAGTGTCTGTTTGAAAATTGAAGTATAGTCTGTAAAGTTTTGAGCTGTGGATGGTGTTGTGACTGAGATATGTGTCTACTTGCACATATATTATGGTATGTGTTATGCGTCTGAAGATGATAGATGTATAAAACACAGGTATGCATTTATCTGTGTATTACTTTTATATATGATGCTGCTAGGAAAAGTTACAGACATATGCATACATGGTTTTCGAAATATGGGGAGACTTTCATGAAAGATTAGTGAAATGTTGCTTTGCTGTTAGCTATGCTCTATACCTGATTAGTACTAGAATAGTGAAGCAGTAGTAGTAGAAAAGCGATGTTTAAGATATGTTGGGAGAGGAATTATTGATTATGGTACTGTATAAGAGCCTGTGTAAAAGTTCACTTGGAATTTGCCACATAAATCTCGGTGTGTTTGAAATGTTAAGTGTAGTTTGTCATGTTTTAAGGCCTTTATGGTCTTGTGAGTGTGGTTATGTTTCTACTTGCACATGTATTCTAATATGTGTAATGTTTTTGTCAATAGGTAAAGATAGAAGCATGCATGCTTAGGAATATGGTTAGAGTTATGGTAGAGACATGTGATAGGTTGCTGTTTTATGTTTGACTAGGCCCAATATTTGTAGAATGGTGAAGCTGCATCACAAAAGTGAGTTTTAAGACATGTTAGCAGAAGGGATTACTGATTAGGCTACTTTCTATGAGGCTGAGAAAAGTTACACTTGAAATACACTGCAGAAATGTAGGTGTGTCTTTGAAATGTAAAGTTCAGTCTACTTGTTTATTTCTGTTATATATGAGGATGATTTCAAAAGGTAGACATATATGCATGTATAGTTTCAGGAATATGGTGAGATTTATAACAGACTCATGTTTAGCTTTTATGCTTTGTTTTGAGTACGCCCAACACCCTGAGTAGTTATAGAATTTTGAAGCTGCAGCACAAAAGTGTACACCATGTCATAGACCTGACTTTTGTGCTGCAGTTTCAGTATTCTGCTACTATTCAGGATGTTACACTCCTCCAATCACTCAGGTACTACTGGAGTACTACTCCATTCACCCAGGCAGTACACATGCACTTATGAAATCACCCAGGCACTTTCTATGTACTCCTGTAATCTCCCAGATAATACTCCTGCAATCATGGAATCACTAGGCATTACCTATGTACTCCTCTAATCCCCCAGACATAACTCCTGCAATCATGCAATCACCAATGCGTTAGCTATACACTGGTTTAATCACGCAGGCACTACCCTTGCACTCCTCCAATCACCCTGTCAGGATCTATGCACTCCTCCAATCATTTAGCCTTTGCCTATGCACTTATAAAATCACCCAGGAACTACCTTTACACGTTTGCAATCACTGAGGCACTATCACAGTATTACTCTAATCACCTAGGCAGTACTGATGCACTTATAAAATCACACAGGCACTTTGTATGTACTCCTGTAGTGCCCCAGAAATTACATCTGAACTTATTCAATCACAAATGCATTAGCTATACACTGGTTCAATCACCGAGGGAATACCCTTGCACTCTTCTAATTACCTTTTCAGGATCTATGCACTCCTCCAATCACTTAGCCAGTACACATGCACTTGAAACATCACCCAAGCACTAACTTTACACTCCTCCAATCACTGAGGCACTACCACAATAGTACTGTAATCAGTTAGGCAGTATCGATGCGGTTATAAAATCACCCAGGCACTTCCAATGTACTCTTATAATCCCTCAGATATTATCCCTTAACTCATGCAATCACCCATACATTACCTATGTACTCCTCTAATCCCCCAGACATTACCTCTGCAGTTATGCAATCACCAATGCATTAGCTATACACTGGTTCAATTACCCAGGCAATACCTGTGCACTCCTCCAATCACCCTGTCAGGATCAACGCACTCCTCCAATCACTTAGCCTGTGCTCATGCACTTATAAAATCACCAGGCACTATCTTTGAACTCCTCTAATCACTCAGGCATTCCCTCATTACTCCTGCAATCACCCAAGCAGTACTCATGCAGTTATAAAACCACCCACTCACTTGCTATGTACTGCAGTAATCCCCCATATATTACCCCTGAAGTCATGGTATTACCCAGGGACTAGTTATGTACTACTCCTGCAGTCATAGAATCATGCAGTGTCTACCTATGCAGTCATGTAATAACCCACAGACTACCCTTGCAGTCATAGAATCACACAGGCCCTACTATTGCACTCATCTATTCACCTAGGCACTTCTTAGTGACTCACCTATGCCTTCAGGTGCTATTTATACACTTATCCATGTACTCAACCTTTATGTGTGCACTCATGCAATTAGCCAGTCTCTATCCATCTTCTCTTACGATTACCCAGCGACTATCTTTTGAGTCATACAATCACCCAAGCACTACCTATGGAGTTTTGTAATCACTCAGGCAGATCTATTACATGTCTTAGTTTCTAGGTTTCACTATATTTCAGAAATATTGTATATATATTTCTTTTAGATAGGATGATGATTTGAAAACGTAGAGACATATGTATGCACGTTTTTAAAAATATGGAGAGACTTATAGTTGAGACATGTAAAAGTCTGCAGTTTTATATTTGGCTAGGCCCAACACTCATGTAGTTATAAAAACACCCAAGTACTACCTATGCAGTCTTCCAATGATACAGTCGCTATATATGCAGTGCTGTAATCACTCAGGCATTACTCCTGCAGTCATGCAAACATCCAGGCACTACCTATGCACTCGTACAATCACTAAGGAATTACCCATGCACTCTTTGAATCATGTAGCCACTACTCATGCACTTAAATAATCACTCAGGCATTAATGTTGTACTCTTTCAATCACACAGGCACTAGCCTTGTACTTATGTAATCGCTCAGCCAGTAGTTATGGTATTATGAAATCACCCAGGCACTACCTTTGCACTAATTTCTTCACTCTGGTATTACCTTAGTACTTCTGTAATCACCCAGGCAGTACTCATGGACTAATAAAATCACACACTCACTTCCTATGTACTCCACTAATCCTGCAGATATACCCCTGCAGTCATGCAGTCACCCAGGCACTACTTATGTACTACTCCTGCAGTCATGCAATCATGCAGGCTGTACCTATGCACTCATGTAATAACCCAGGCACTATCCTTGCAGTTGTAGAATAAACCAGGTCCTACTGTTGCACTCATCTTTTCACCTAGGCACTACTCAATGAGTCATCTTTACCTTTAGGTGCTATTCATAAACATATCCATGCACTCAATGTTTATGTGTGCACTCATACAATTAGCCAGTCACTATCCATCTACTTCTACATTTACCCAGTGACTACCCTTGCACGCATACAATCACCTAAGGACTACCCATGAAGTTATGCAATCCCTCAGCTAGATCGATTACATGTTTTAGTTGTAAGTTTCACTATATTCCAGATATATTGTATACATATTTCTTTTAGATACGATGAGGATTTGAAAATGTAGGGACATATCTATGCATGCTTTTAACAATATGAAGAGACTTATAGTTGAGTCATGTAATAGTCTGCTGTTTTATATTTGGCTAGGCCCAACACTCATGTAGTTATAAAAACACCCAAGTACAACCCATGCAGTCTTCCAATGATCCAGTCACTACATATGCACTGCTGGAATCACTCAGGCAGTACTCCTGCACTCATGCAAACATCTAGGCACTACCTATGCACTCATGCAATCACTAAGGTATTAATCATGCACTCTTTGAATCATGTAGCCACTACTCATGCACTTATATAATCACTCGGGTAGTAACGTTGTACTCTTTCAATCACAGAGGCACTAGCCTTGTACTTATGTAATCACTCAGCCAGTAGTTATGGTATTATGAAATCACCCAGGCACTACGTTTGCACTCATTTATTCACTCAGGCGTTACCTCAGTAGTCCTGAAATCATCCAAGAAGTACCCATGCAGTTATAAAATCATGCAGTCCCTTTCTATGTAGTCATGTAAATCACCAGATATTCCCCCTATAGTCATGCAGTCACCCAGGCGTTACCTATGTACTCCTTTAATCCCCCAGACGTTACCTCTGTACTCATGCAATCACCAATGCATTAGCTATACAGTGCTTCAATCACCCAGGTACTATCCTTGTACTTTTTGAATCACAGAGGCACTACTCTTGTACTTATGTAATCACTCAGGCAATACTCATATACTTATAAAATCACCCTGGCACTACCTTTGCAGTCCTGTAATCACCCAGGCAGTACGTTAGTACTTCTGTAATCACCCAGGCAGTAATCATGGACTTATAAAATCACCCACTCACTTCCTATGTAATCCAGTAATCCCGCAGATATTACCCCTGCAGTCATGCAATCACCCAGGCACTACTTATGTACTACTCCTGCAGTCATGCAATCATGCAGTATCTACCTATGCACTCATCTAATAACCCAGGCACTACCCTTGCAGTCAAAGAATCACCCAGGCCCTACTGTTGCACTCATCTATTCACCTAGGCACTACTCAATGAGTCATATGTACCTTTAGTTGCTATTCATACACTTATCCATGCACTCAATGTTTATGTGTGCACTCATGCAATTAGCCAGTCACTATCCATCTTCTCCTACAATTACCCAGTAACTACCCTTGCACGCATATAATCACCCAAGCACTACCCATGAAGTTATGCAATCACTCAGCTAGATCTATTACATGTTTCAGTTGTAAGTTTCACTATATTCCAGAAATATTGTATACGAATTTCTTTTAGATATGATGATGATTTGAAAATGTAGGGACATATGTATGCATGCTTTTAACAATATGGAGAGACTTATAGTTGAGTCATGTAATAGTCTGCTGTTTTATATTTGGCTAGGCTCAACACTCATGTAGTTATAAAATCACCCAAGTACTACCCATGCAGTCTTTCAATGATCCAGTCACTTCATATGCACTGCTGGAATCACTCAGGCAGTACTCCTGCACTCATACAAACATCTAGGCACTACCTATGCGCTCATGCAATCACTAAGGTATTAACCATGCACTCTTTGAATCATGTAGCCACTACTCATGCACTTATATAATCACTCGGGTAGTAACGTTGTACTCTTTCAATCACAGAGGCACTAGCCTTGTACTTATGTAATCACTCAGCCAGTAGTTATGGTATTATGAAATCACCCAGGCACTACGTTTGCACTCATTTATTCACTCAGGCGTTACCTCAGTAGTCCTGAAATCACCCAAGAAGTACCCATGCAGTTATAAAATCACGCAGTCCCGTTCTATATAGTCATGTAAATCACCAGATATTACTCCTTTATTCATGCAGTCACCCAGGCGTTACCTATGTACTCCTTTAATCCCCCAGACGTTACCTCTGTACTCATGCAATCACTAATGCATTAGCTATACAGTGCTTCAATCACCCAGGTACTATCCTTGTACTCTTTGAATCACAGAGGCACTACTCTTGTACTTATGTAATCACTCAGGCAATACTCATGTACTTATAAAATCACCCTGGCACTACCTTTGCAGTCCTGTAATCACCCAGGCAGTACGTTAGTACTTCTGTTATCACCCAGGCAGTACTCATGGACTTATAAAATCCCCCACTCACTTCCTATGTACTCCAGTAATACCGCAGATATTACCCCTGCAGTCATGCAATCACCCAGGCACTACTTATGTACTACTCCTGCAGTCATGCAATCATGCAGGCTGTACCTATGCACTCATGTAATAACCCAGGCACTATCCTTGCAGTTGTAGAATCAACCAGGTCCTACTGTTGCACTCATCTATTCACCTAGACATTACTCAATGAGTCATCTGTACCTTTAGGTGCTATTCATACACTTATCCATGCACTCAATGTTTATGTGTGCAATCATGCAAATAGCCAGTCACTATCCATCTTCTCCTACAATTACTCAGTGACTACCCTTGCACGCATACAATCACTCAAGCACTACCCATGGAGTTTTGTAATCACTCAGGCAGATCTATTACATGTCTTAATTTCTAGGTTTCACTATATTTCAGAAATATTGTATATATATTTCTTTTAGATATGATGATGATTTGAAAACGTAGAGACATATGTATGCATGCTTTCAACAATGTGGAGAGACTTATAGTTGAGTCATGTAATAGTCTTCTGCTTTATATTTGGCTAGGCCCAACACTCATGCAGTTCTAAAAACACCCAAGTACTACCCATGCAGTCTTCCAATGATCCAGGCACTACATATGCACTGCTGCAATTACCCAGGTTATTACCTATGCACTCATGAAATCGCCAAAGCACTTACCCATGCACTATTTCAATCACCCAGCCACTACCCATGAACGTATATAATCTCTCAGGTACTACTCTTGCATTCCTTCAATCATGCAGGTACTACCCTTGAGCTTATGTAATCACTTAGCCAGTACTCAGGCACTTATAGAATCACCCAGGCACTAGCTTTACACTCCTCCAATCACTCAGGCATTCGCCCAGTACTCATGCAATCACCCAAGCAGTAATGCAGTTATGAAATCACCCACAGATTTGCTATGTACTCCAGTAATTCTCCAGATATTACCCCTTTAATCATGCAATCACCCAGGCACTAGTTATGTACTACCCATGCAGTCTTCCAATGATTAAGTCACTACTTATGCACTACTGTAATCACTCAGGCACTACTCCTGCACTCATACAAACATCTAGGCACTATCTATGCACTCATGCAATCACTATGGTATTACCCATGCACACTTTGAATCATGTAGCCACTACTCATGCACTTATATAATCACTCAGGTAGTAACATTGTACTCTTTCAATCACAGAGGCACTAGCCTTGTACTTATGTAATCACTACGTCAGTAGTTATGGTATTATGAAATCACCCAGGCACTACGTTTGAACTCATTTATTCACTCAGGCGTTACCTCAGTAGTTCTGAAATCACCCAATAAGAACCCATGCAGTTATAAAATCACTCAGTTACTTTCTAAGTAGCCATGTAAATCACCAGATATTACTCCTGTAGTCATGCAGTCACCCAGGCATTACCTATGTACTCCTTTAATCCCCCAGATGTTACCTCTGTACTCCTGCAATCACCAATGCATTAGCTATACAGTGCTTCAATCAACCAGGTACTGTCCTTGCACTCTTTGAATCACGGAGGCACTACTCTTGTACTTATGGAATCCCTCAGGCAATACTCATGTACTTATAAAATCACCCTGGATCTACCTTTGCAGTCCTGTAATCACTCAGGCAGTATGTTAGTACTTCTGTAATCACCCAGGCAGTTCTCATAGACTACATATACACTGCTGTAATCACTCAGACATTACTCCTGCACTCATGTAAACATCCAGGCACCACCTATACACTCATGCAAGGTATTACCCATGCACTCTTTGAATCATGTAGCCGCTACTCATGGATTTATAAAATCACCCACTCACTTCCTATGTACTCCAGTAATCTCGCAGATATTACCCCTGCAGTCATGCAATCACCCAGGCACTACTTATGTACTAATCCTGCAGTCATGCAATCATGCAGGCTGTGCGTATACACTCATGTAATAACCCAGGTACTACCCTTGCAGTTGTAGAATCATCCAGGTCATACTGGTGCACTCATCTATTCACCTAGGCACTACTCAATGAGTCATCTGTACATTTAGTTGCTATTCATACGTGTTAGACCTGGCACCATTGGCGTGGGTCTCCCTTCCATTTTTTGCTGTTGCCTCATGTGTTTTTGCTGGTTATAGATGCTTTGAGCACTGTGCCACTGCCATTCAGTGCCACAGTGCAAGTGCTCCCTATGTTAAATTGGTGTATGGATTAGTGACTCCATGATTGGCTGGTTTGGTTTAATTGTCAGACCCTAGTACAGTGTACTGTGTGTGCCCAGGGCTTGTAAATCAAATGCTGCTGGTGGGCTTGCAGCACTGGTTGTGCCACCCACAGAAGCAGCCTGTAAAGTGTGTCTCAGGCCTGCCATTGCAGAGCCTGTGTGCAGTCTGCTACTGCCATGTTGACTGGGCGAGTACACCCACTTGCCAGTCCCTAAACCTTCCCTTTTCTTCATATCTGACACCCCTATGGTAGGCCCAAGGGCAGGGTGCATTGTAAGTATAAGGTAGGACATGCCCTGGTGTGTGTGGCATGTCCTAATAGTGAATTACAGCCATTTTTGTTTTTCACTATTGCAAGGCTACCTGTTCCCCATAGGCCAGAATGGGCAGTTTGATTATAACACCTTATAATCCTAACTGACCCAGGGAACATGGTAGAAAAACGAATTTAGTATGCCTGAACCCAGAATGATAAAAATACATCTTTTAGTGAAGTTGGTTTTAACATTCTGGGGCCGATTCCGATCTCGGCCGGTAGTGCTCCGAATCGGATTCGGCTTTACCGGATCCGATTCGGAGCCCTGTTTCCCGACCGAACCGTACGCGGGTCCGGCCGAGCGAGTACGATGCAAAATCGCCGACCGACTCGTCCGGGCGTCCCGACCGCTCCGACCGACTCGCTCCCGGCTCGAACCGCTCCGACCGACTCGCTCGGACTCGACTCGCACCGCGCAATGGAGACGTTCCCGGCCGGGTAAGTACGATGCGCGCCGCGAGCAGTCCGACCGAGCCGCGCACTCCGGCTCGAAAGAGCTGTCGGAGCCGTACTTTGGGGGTCCGTGTCGGACCCCCCTGTACGCGTAGCCGCGCGAGTCGCACACAGGGGGACCCATGGGTCCCCCTACCTGTGCGTGTACGGCGCGAATCGCTTTGCCGCGTACCCGCTGTAGGGGGCGCCCTTGTCCGACTCGCACCCATTGAGTCAATGGGAGCCCGCGTACGCGTTGTACGACCGGCTCCCATTGACTTCCATGGGAGTCCGACCGACTCGAGTCCGATAACATACGGCCGCATCGTACTCGTTTGGTCGGACTGCACGGGTCCGATTCGGTCGGAAATCTCTCCGGGTCCGGCTCGGTCGGAGAAATTTCCGGCCCGAATCGGAATCGACCCCTCTGTGTTTGAAAATACCACTTTTAGAAAGTAGGTATTTTCTTGCCTAACTATCAAAGCCTGCCTCTGCTAGGCTGTGTATTCCTTGTCTGGAGTTTGAGTGACAGGGGCTGGGGGATTCCAGGAGACAGGGTGAGTCAGCACAGGGCTGAATAGAGAGATCTCCATGTAGAGTGGTGGGAGGAGTTGCACCTGGGACCTGAATAGGGCTGTGCCTTCCCTCCACAATGCTGGCTCCACCTCCTGTGGTGCGTCCGATGTCCCTGGCCCACACTGTCAAAGGGAAGAAGGAGTCCTGTAAACAAAGTGCTCTAGAACTGACCAGAACTGGTTTGGACTAGGCAAAGGCCTCTCTGCCTTCAGAGAACAAAGAGAATATGAGTATAAAAGGGGGACCCAGACCCCAGAACTTTAGATCACTTTTGGGAAACAAGAAGAACCTTTGCTGAGGAGAGGAACCAGAGAGAAACTGAAGGAGGAGACTATCCCTAAGCTGAGTGCTGTTTGGGGGATTGGCCTCCAGTGGTTGCCTGACTGCCAAAGAAAGGAGAAAGGAACTTTGTGCTACTTTCATCAACTTGTAAAGGATCTCCAAGGGCTTGAAGATTGAGCTTGCCTCCTGCTGAAGTCTCAGGGACAACAGACTTCACCAACCAGCTCCCTGAATTCCCTTGCTGGGAATTTGAAGTGCCTGCTGTTGTGCTGGGCCTTCTGAAGGACTGCGTGTCGCACGGAGCTGGAAGCGCGACTCACGGAGAAGAAGCGTGACGCCGCCTCAGCCGCTGTTGTCGCATCACTGAGTAAGGGTGCCGCCGCTGGCGCTGGTGCCTCGCATCCCCGGAGAAGCGTGTCTGCAGGGCCTGTCGCGGCTCCGAAGATTCGCAGAGTTGCCGCATGGCCACCGGGCGTGCGCGCATCGCCTCGTAGTTGTCGCATCAAGAAGACGTCATTTTTGTTACATTGCATCGGACGGTCATCGCATCACGGCGCTGCTGGTCGCATCGCCACGGAAGCGCAGTAAGAAACCGACGCATCACCTCCCCACACCGAGAAGAACCGACGCATCACCGTCCCCTGCGCAGCAGTAGGGAACCGACGCATCACCGTTCTTGCATGTAAGGAACCGACGCATCACCTTCCCTGCAACACTTTCGTTGTATAGCGTTACGCATCCAAAGGTACATTGAACAATAAGTGTCGCATTTATCATCTAAAGAGAACTAAGCTATCTCTACCATTTTTAAGTACAGTATTGTGGATTGTTTTTGTCGTTTGTTGTCTTGTGTTAAATCTATATAAAAGATACTTATTTTTATAATACAACCTGTGTGGCGTCCCTTTGTAGTGTTGTCACTTTATTACTGTATGTGTTCACAAATGTTTACACACTGCCTCTGAGATAAGCCTGCCTGCTCGTGCCAAGCTACCAAGGGGGTGAGCAGGGGTTATTTTAGTAGTGTATCCCCCTTACCCTGACTAGAAGCAAGGGTCCCTATTTGGACAAAGGTACCTACCTCTGCCAACTAGAGACCCCCAGTTCTAACATTGGTGGTCAGCGGTGAGGATTCTGGACTTGCATTTGTGACTCATATACAGTGATTGGTGAACACTACTAGTGAGTGCAGACCAAAACGCAACCACATACGTTTGGTAGATTGTTTTTCCTGGGATTTTCTATTTTTCCAAGAACTGCCAAGAACTGCCACCATGAGCAAAACAGCGTCCATCTGTTGATTTTGATTTTGAAGAGGAGAAACTAGAAAGCTACAATGTGAGACAGCTGAAGCACTTCTGCAGGAAATTTAAAGTTGCTGTGACCGGGCTCACCAAGCAGGATGAGTTCCAAAATGCGCTGAGGGCCTGGGTGGAAGCAAGAAACACCCCTGAGCAAGAGGAGGGGGCTGAAAATGCAGATGAGCAGCTGGAAGGGCCAGTGGGTCCAGGGAGAGGAGAGTAGCTTCCCAGCAGGTAGCAGTGTTTCTGCCAACGGCCTGTCCCCAGAAGAGCTGGAGGACAGGGAGAAAAATAGGATGCACGAAATGGAGCTGGCCAAGCTCAAGATGGGTGGGCAGTTGGAGTTGGAGAATAGGAAATTGGCCCTAGAGGAAAAGAGGATGCAATTGGAACGTGAGAGAAGTTTGAGGGAGTTGGAGTTGAAAGCTAGGAGCTTAGAGATTACTCCCTCTGGTGGCATCACACCGTCCATACCTGTTGAAGCAAGGGTATATATACCTAAGGATGTGGTTAAAGAATTTTATAAGAATGTTGATATTGGGCAGTGGTTCAAGGCCTATGAGGTAGCCATGTCCTCCCACCGGGTCCCTGAGAAGGATTGGGGTGCGGGGTTGTGGGGGCGGTTCCTCCGTGAGGGATACCTTGTTAGACTTGCCTTCTGAGGTCCACAATTCTTATAGCCACATGAAAGAAGCATTGATGTCCAGGTATGGGTTGACCCTGAACTATATAGACATAGATATCGGAATTGCAAAAAGTTGGAGTCAGGCACCTGGGTACAGTATGTAACATTTTTTTGCAGAGCATTGGATGGTTGGGTGAAGGGTAGCAAAGTTAATGATTTTGAGGCGCTCTTTGATTTAATTGCATGGGAGCACTTGTCAAGTAATTGTTTTCCAGAGCTACGCCAGCACCTGATTGATAGTAGGCTGACTAACCCTAGGAAGCTTGCTGAGGAGGCGGACCACTGGGTGAGCACCCGGGTCCACAAGGATCACGTGGGAGACTCCGCCAAGAGTGGGCAGGGTCCCCAGCAGAAGAGTGGGGGGGATAAGGGTAAACAGAGGGAGTTCCAGAAAAGCCCCAAAGTAATCCCCAAGGGAACCAAGGGAAAGGTTCCCAGCCTCCCCCTGAGAAGAAGCCCGGGGCCCCGACAGGTAGACCTGTTCCTAGGGGACCCCTGAGGTGCTTCAAGTGTGGTGAAGTGGGCCATAAGTCTATTGATCCCCAGTGCCCACAGTATGGGAAGACAGCACCCCCTGGTGCACCACCCCTGCAGATGGCGAGTGTAGCCCTGGGGGAGGAGGTGGGTGTCCAAGGTGGGTGGGGTCCCGCAGAGATGTCCCTTGTCTCTTTAGGAGACTGTGAGATGGTCCCCAGGACCCAGCTGCCTGATAACACTAAGAAGTACAGGCAGTGGGTGACCATCAATGGCCATAGAGTGGAGGCTCTGAGAGACACAGGAGCCAGTGTGACAGCTGTCAAGTGTCACCTGGTGTCTGAAGAGCAGGTGGTCCCCAATGCATTTTACCCAGTTGTTGCTGCTGACAACACAGAGAGCCACTGCAAGGTAGCTCATGTTCCCTTTGAGTGGGGGGGGTCTCTGGTACTCTTCAAGTAGCTGTGAGGCCAGCCATGCCTGTTGATTGTCTGTTGGGTAACGATTTGGAGAGCTCCCCTTGGGCTAAGGTGGAGCGAAGTGATCATTTGGAGATGTTGGGTTTGCCTGACTGGGCATGTGTGACCACACGGTCCATGGCAGCCAGTAAGGGTGTTCAAGAGGACCTGGAGCCTGAAAGAGTGGCCCAGGTGCCTGCCTTAAAGAGAAGAGGCAGGGGGCGTGGGAAACCAGACCCCGAAGTTCCCACGGTCCAGGAGGAGGCAGACCTTGAGGGGGATGCCCTGGAGCCTAAAGGGGAACAGGTAGCTGGACTGGGGGACCTGCCTGAGCTGACCCATTGGCAGCAGGAAAGAGGACCCTCCAGGGAAGAGTTCTGCGAGGAGCAGAAGAAGTGCCCTTCTCTCGTGGGTTTGCGGCAGCAGGCTGCAAACCAGGCAGCAGGTGATCAGTCTGGATCACATTGGATCTACTGGGAGAATGGTCTCCTGTATAGTGAGCCTAAGGTTGCTGAGCCTGGGTCAGCCCATGTGCTGGTGGTACCCCAGCGCTTCAGAGCCTTCCTACTGGGGCTGGCTCATGATGTGCCGTTAGCAGGACATTTGGGGCAGGACAAGACCTTTGAGAGGCTTGTCACCCACTTTTATTGGCCCCAAATGTGCAAGAGTTCAGACACTCATTGCAGGACCTGACAGACTTGCCAGGCAAGTGGAAAGAGTGGGAGGAAGCAGAAGGCTCCTCTCCAGCCATTCCCTGTGGTCAGCACCCCCTGTGAGCGGGTGGGTATTGACATTGTGGGGCCACTGGACCCCAAGACAGCCATGGGCAACAGGTTCATCCTGGTCTTGGTGGACTATGCCATCCGGTACCCGGAAGCCATCCCTCTCAGGACAGTGACGGCCCCCGTGGTGGGACGTGCACTGATGGGGATTTTCTCCCGTGTGGGGTTCCCTAGAGAGGTGGTGTCTGACCGAGATTCAAACTTCATTTCCAAGTATATAAAGTCCCTGTGGCAGGAGTGTGGTGTAACATACAAGTTCACCGCTCCTTACCACCCCCAAGGTAATGGGCTGGTTGAAAGGTTCAACCGGACCCTCAAGGGCATGATTCTGGGTCTGGAAGAACCCATGAGGCGTAAGTGGGACGTCCTCTTACCATGCCTTCTCTTTGCATACCGTGAGGTGCCACAGAAATCTCTAGGGTTCAGCCCCTTTGAGCTTCTCTATGGTCACCCAGTGAGAGGACCTCTGAGTTTGGTCAAGGAAGGCTGGGAGCAATCTCCCAGGAAACCTCCCCAGGATGTATATAGCTACATGCTGGCCTTCAGGAACCAGACTAGGCGTTTCAGACAACTCGCTGAGGCGAATCTGGAAGCCAGCCAGGAGGAGATGAAGAGGTGGTACGACCAGAACGCCACTCTGGTTGAGCTTCAGCCTGGTCAGAAAGTGTGGGTCATGGCCCCAGTGGAGCCCTGTGCACTCCAGGATAAGTGGACCGGACCATTTGAGGTGGTGGAGCGCAAAAATCCTGTTACCTACTTGGTGGAATTGCGGTCTCCCAGGAACCCCTTGCGGGTCCTGCATGTCAACCGCCTGAAGCCCCACTTGGAGAGGTCCGAAGTGGGCATGCTCTTAGCGACAGATGCTGGAATGGAGGAGGAGACTGAGCCTCTTCCTGACCTCCTGTCGGCGACAGAGCGAGATGGGTCAGTGGATGGTGTGAACCTCTCTTCCACCCTGACCCCTGAGCAACAGAATGACTGTCACCAGTTGCTGGGACAGTTTTCTGATCTGTTCTCCCTGATTCCCAGTGTCACTTATTGGTGCGTTCATGATGTGGACACTGGAGACAGTCCTCCTGTTAAGCACAAAACTTACAGGGTAACTGACAGGGTGAGAGCTTGCATCAAGGAGGAGGTCTCCAAGATGCTTGCGTTAGGGGTGATTGAGTCCTCTAACAGTCCTTGGGCCAGCCCAGTGGTCTTGGTCCCAAAGGCTGTCGCACCAGGTGCCACGCCAGAACTCCGGTTCTGAGTGGACTACCGAGGGCTCAATTCAGTCATGAGGACTGTCGCGCACCCCATCCCCAGAGCTGATGAGCTCATCGATCGGTTAGGGGCTGCTCGGTACCTCAGCACGTTAGACTTAACGTCTGGGTACTGGCAAATCGCCTTGACTGATGGGGCAAGAGAGAGGTCAGCATTCTCCACACCAGATGGGCATTACCAGTTCAGGGTTATGCCCTTTGGGATGAAGAATGCCCCTGCCACCTTTCAGAGGTTGGTCAACCAGGTGTTGGATGGACTGGAAGAGTTCAGTGCCACCTACCTGGATGACATTGCAGTGTTCAGCGCCAGTTGGGAAGAACATCTGCGCCACCTCTGGGAAGTGTTGATGGCGCTGCGGAGGGCAGGCCTCACGATCAAGGCGAGTAAGTGCCAGATCGGGCAGGGTTCCGTGGTGTACTTGGGACACCAAGTTGGGAGCGGCCAGGTGGCGCCCCTGCAGCCCAAGATTGAGACCATCCTGGCTTGGGAACCCCCCAAGACCCAGACAGAGGTGAGAGCCTTGTTAGGACTCACCGGGTATTACAGGAGGTTTGTCTAGGGGTATGGCAGCATCGTTGCCCCCTTGACGGAACTGACTTCCAGGAAGCAGCCCAAGAAAGTGATTTGGACTGACACCTGTCAGAAAGCTTTTGAGGCCCTGAAAACTGCCATGTGCACGGCACCCGTGCTCCTGGCACCAAACTTCTCAAAGGAGTTTATCGTTCAAACAGACGCTTTAGAGCATGGTGTGGGGGCTGTTTTGTCACAGATAAATGAGGAGGGCCTAGACCAACCTGTAGCCTTCATCAGTAGGAGGTTACTTCCACGGGAACAGAGGTGGAGTGCGATTGAGCGTCAGGCATTTGCTGTGGTCTGGGCACTGAAGAAGTTGAGACCATACTTGTTTGGGACTCACTTAAGGGTTCAGACAGACCACAGGCCCCTCGGATGGTTGATGCAGATGAGGGGTGAGAATCCAAAGCTGTTGAGGTGGTCCATTTCCCTACAGGGGATGGATTTCACGGTGGAACACCGCCCTGGTACAGAACACGCCAATGCTGATGGTCTGTCCAGATTTTTCCGCCTTAGTGATGAGAACTCCCAGGAGGTAGGGTAGTTCTCCCCACATTTGAGCTGGAGGGACATGTGTTAGACCTGGCACCATTGGCGTGGGTCTCCCTTCCATTTTTTGATGTTGCCTCATGTGTTTTTGCTGGTTATAGATGCTTTGGGCACTGTGCCACTGCCGTTCAGTGCCACAGTGCAAGTGCTCCCTATGGTAAATTGGTGTATGGATTAGTGACTCCATGATTGGCTGCTTTGGTTTACTTGACAGACCCTAGTACAGTATACTGTGTGTGCCCAGGACTTGTAAATCAAGTGCTGCTGGTGGGCTTGCAGCACTGGTTGTGCCACCCACAGAAGCAGCCTGTAAAGTGTGTCTCAGGCCTGCCATTGCAGAGCCTGTGTGCAGTCTGGTACTGCCATGTTGACTGGGCGAGTGCACCCACTTGCAAGTCCCTAAACCTTCCCTTTTCCTCATATCAGACACCCCTATGGTAGGCCCAAGGGCAGGGTGCATTGTAAGTATAAGGTAGGACATGCCCTGGTGTGTGTGGCATGTCCTAATAGTGAATTACAGCCATTTTTGTTTTTCACTATTGCAAGGCTACCTGTTCCCCATAGGCCAGAATGGGCAGTTTGATTATAACATCTTATAATCCTAACTGACCCAGGGAACATGGTAGAAAAACAAATTTAGTATGCCGGAACTCAGAATGATAAAATACATCTTTTAGTGAAGTTGGTTTTAACATTCTGTGTTTGAAAATACCACTTTTAGAAAGTAGGTATTTTCTTGCCTAACTATCCAAGCCTGCCTCTGCTAGGTTGTGTATTCCTTGTCTGGAGTTTGAGTGACAGGGGCTGGGGGATTCCAGGAGACAGGGTGAGTCAGCACAGGGCTGAATAGAGAGATCTCCATGTAGAGTGGTGGGAGGAGTTGCACCTGGGACCTGAATAGGGCTGTGCCTTCCCTCCACAATGCTGGCTCCACCTCCTGTGATGCGTCTGATGTCCCTGGCCCACACTGTCAAAGGCAAGAAGGAGTCCTGTAAACAAAGTGCTCCAGAACTGACCAGAACTGGTTTGGACTAGGCAAAGAACTCTCTGCCTTCAGAGAACAAAGAGAATATGAGTATAAAAGGGTGACCCAGACCCCAGAACTTTAGATCACTTTTGGGAAACAAGAAGAACCTTTGCTGAGGAGAGGAACCAGAGAGAAACTGAAGGAGGAGACTATCCCTAAGCTGAGTGCTGTTTGGGGCATTGGCCTGCAGTGGTTGCCTGACTGCCAAAGAAAGGAGAAAGGAACTTTGTGCTACTTTCATCAACTTGTAAAGGATCTCCAAGGGCTTGAAGATTGAGCTTGCCTCCTGCTGAAGTCTCAGGGACAACAGACTTCACCAACCAGCTCCCCTGAATTCCCTTGCTGGGAATTTGAAGTGCCTGCTGTTGTGCTGGGCCTTCTGAAGGACTGCGTGTCGCAGGGATCTGGAAGCGCGACTCACGGAGAAGAAGCGTGACGCCTCCGCAGCCGCTGTCGTCGCATCACTGAGTAAGGGTGCCGCCGCTGTCGCATCGCATCACCGAAGCACCTCGCATCGCCAGAGAAGAGTGTCGCCGTCGCAGCAGATGCCGTCGCATCCCCGGAGAAGCGTGTCGCAGGGCCAGTCGCGGCTCAGAAGATTCGCAGAGTCGCCGCACGGCCCCCAGGCGTGCACGCTTCGCCTCGTAGTTGTAGCATCAAAGAGAAGACGCCATTTTTATTGCATTGCATCGGACCGCCATCGCATCACGGCGCTGCTGGTCGCATCGCCACGGAAGCGCAGTAAGAAACCGACCCCACTCCGAGAAGAACTAACGCATCACCGTCCCCTGCGCAGCAGTAGGGAACCAACGCATCACCGTTCTTGCATGTAAGGAACCGACGCATCACCTTCCCTGCAACACTTTCGTTGTATAGCGTTACGCATCCAAAGGTACATTGAACAATAAGTGTCACATTTACCATCTAAAGAGAACTAAGCTATCTCTACCATTTTTAAGTACAGTATTGTGGATTCTTTTTGTCGTTTGTGGTCGTGTTAAATCTATATAAAAGATACTTATTTTTATAATACAACCTGTGTGGCGTCCCTTTGTAGTGTTGTCACTATATTACTGTATGTGTTCACAGATGCTTTACACACTGCCTCTGAGATAAGCCTGCCTGCTCGTGCCAAGCTACCAAGGGGGTGAGCAGGGGTTATTTTAGTGGTGTATCCCCCTTACCCTGACTAGAAGCAAGGGTCCCTATTTGGACAAAGGTACCTACCTCTGCCAACTAGAGACCCCCAGTTCTAACAATACACTTATCCATGCACTCAATGTTTATGTGTGCACTCATGCAATTAGCCAGTCACTATCCATCTCCTCCTATAATTTCCCAGTGACTACCCTTGCACACATATAATCACCCAAGCACTATCCATGAAGTTATGCAATCACTCAGCTAGATCTATTACATGTTTCATTTGTAAGTTACACTATATTCCAGAAATATTGTATACATATTTCTTTTAGATATGATGATGATTTGAAAATGTAGGGACATATGTATGCATGCTTTTAACAATATGGAGAGACTTATAGCTGAGTCATGTAATAGTCTTCTATTTTATATTTGGCTATGCACAACACTCATGCAGTTATAAAATCACCCAAGTACTACCCATGCAATCTTCTAAAGATCCAGTCACTACATATACACTGCTGCAATCACTCAGACATTACTCCTGCACTCATGCAAACATTCAGGCACTACCTATACACTCATGTAATCACCAAGGTATTACCCATGAACTCTTTGAATCATTTAGCCACTACTCATGGACTTATAAAATTACCCACTCACTTCCTATGTACTCCAGTAATCCCGCAGATATTACCCCGGCAGTCATGCAATCACCCAGGCACTTCTTATGTACTAATCCTTCAGTCTTGCAATCATGCAGGCTGTACTTATGCACTCATGTAATAACCCAGGCACTATCCTTGCAGTTGTAGAATCAACCAGGTCCTACTGCTGCACTCATCTATTCACCTAGGCACTACTCAATGAGTCATCCGTACCTTTAGGTGCTATTCATACACTTATCCATGCACTCAATGTTTATGTGTGCACTCATGCAATCAGCCAGTCACTATCCATCTTCCCCTACAATTACCCAGTGACTACCCTTGCACGCATACAATCACCCAAGCACTACCCATGAAGTTATGCAGTCACTCAGCTAGATCCATTACATGTTTTAGTTGTAAGTTTCACTATATTCCAGAAATATTGTATACAATTTCTTTTAGATATGATGATGATTTGAAAATGTAGGGACATATGTATGCATGCTTTTAACAATATGGAGAGACTTATAGTTGAGTCGTGTAATAGTCTTCTGCTTTATATTTGGCTAGGCCCAACACTCATGCAGTTATAAAAACACCCAAGTACTACCCATGCAGTCTTCCAATGATGCAGGCACTACATATGCACTGCTCCAATTACCCAGGTTATTACCTCTGCACTTCATGAAATCACCCAGGCACTTACCCATGCACTCTTTCAATCACCCAGCCACTACCCATGAACTTATATAATCTCTCAGGTACTACTCTTGCACTCCTTCAATCATACAGGTACTAATCTTGTACTTATGTAATCACTTAGCCAGTACTCATACACTTATAAAATCACCCAGGCACTACCTTTGCACTCCTCCAATCACTCAGGCATTCACTCAAGCAGTAATGCAGGTATAAAGTCACCCACTGATTGCTATGTATTCCAGGAATTCTCCAGATATAACCCCTTTAGTCATGCAATCACCCAGGCACTAGTTATGTGCTACCCTTGCAGTTGTAGAATTATGCAGGTCCTACTGTTGCACTTATCTATTCACATTGGCACTACTTAATGTATTTCTTTATTTATAGATGACAATATTTGTATATAATTATTTTAATAATATTAAATATTTTTTAGAAAGATAATAAACTTTTTTTTTAGAAACTCTCCATAATTATTAAGAAATATTCAGTATGACAAAAAAGTTCAAAAGAAAAGACAACAAAGAAAACAGAACTATTTAAAGGTTAGAGAAAAGCAGAAAGTAGATGAAGTACAACATGTGACGTTGAAGTAAAAGTCTTCTGGTAAGAGAACGAAAGAATTTGTTAAAAGTCTTTTTAAAAATGTAATCGATTTTCAAAATGGAGAAAAGAGAAAGAAAAGTTCTACAAGCAATTGGAAGGAAAAGAAAAAATGAGAAATTAATGCAAAATCAAGTTATAGGAAAACAATCCATGTTGAAAAAGGATGAAAGAATCTAAAGACATTAGGAAGAGAATGTATAAAAGTAGAGTACTACAAAATGTATTGAAAGATTGCAAAAAATATAAAAGAAGATCAGCATTTTACAGGGAGAAAGAACAGATTCAAAGTGTAGTTGAAAAGGCTTTTGAATTGAAAAGAAAATTGTTTATATTAGCATTGAAGAGAATGAAAACATTGAATAAAACAATGCACTTTATGAAGGAGCAAAGTAAAAGAAAAAGACTGGTTAATAGATCTAACTTTTGCAAAATAAATTCTGGTGAATGGAAGCACACTTCTAGTACTGAACCTTTTTTAATGAAGAAAGCTATTTTCAACAAAATACATTAGTTCATGCAGATGATACCAGGGGTCTGTTTATGAGGTTAAAAACGGTTGTCCACTTGAAAAAGAAAAGATGGTTCCTAGAAATGTGGAAGAAGTAATAGCTGAAGAAGTTCAAGGGAGAGGTACACAAGCTCCAGTGTATAAGTGGGATTGTAATAGTATTTGTAGTATACGACAAGAATCTATTGATATATTACGAAGTATCTTACGAGATTATGGTAAAAAAAAGTGTTAAACAGAAGATTAAGATGTTGCAAGGACTAGATCCTTGTAAAGTGAGAAAATATACTAACTTGCAGGGTCATTCTCTGGCTTGTCTTTCTAGAAAAGTGTGTCGAAGTACTTTTCATCATTTAAGAATGTTAGCAGTACATCACTCAGAAATGCGGAAGTTAGTAAGAAAATTGTACTATGTAAAAAGTCCTGCATTATCTTTAAGTAAAATAAACACTGCTCTTTTGCATGGTTCAGTATTGGGTGTAAAAAAGTTTCTGATGATATAGAGTTTCGTTTCTTTGGTCCTGAAGAGGAGTGTAGAGAAAGTGAGAGTTTGATAAGTGTAGGTGTTGAAGAAGAGGTAGAAGATAGTACTACTGAGAAGTTTGCAGAAGAAATTACATAGTTTAAGGTACTTTCTTGTGAAAAACCAAACTATGTTTGTATTTGTTGTCGACGTACTCACTATAGAAGTCAAACTAGGAATAGTGATGTGTATTTAAAAAGTGAAAAGGAAAACAATGATAAGTGGGAGCAATTTGGTGCTTATTTGTTGGTGGAAGGTCGTTGTGAGTTGGGTAGGGATCAACGTATTTGTAAATATTGTTACAACAAATTAGAAGAGAACAAAATGCCAGCTAGAGCTGTACATATTAACCTAGAGTTGGTAGCTATTCCTTCGGAATTTGTAGATTTAAATACGTATGAGTCCATTCTTATTCAATCTGTGCACCCATTTCAGGCTATAGTTTGTATGGAGCCTAAAACAGGTAAGCTGCCTTCAACAGATTTACAAAGAGGTTTAAAAGGAAGAGTTGTGTATTTACCTTTAGATTTTAAGAAAAATATTGAAACTGTTGGTGTAGAGAGAGAGGAAAGTGAACCTGTAGTTATTCTAGTTAATGGTGTACCAACAAAGAGCCGGAAAATATGGCAAGAGTTAGTAGATGTCACCAAACTTCAAAAGCCTACATTATATCTTGTATAAAACAATATTTAATATAAAAATGTATATGTGGAAGAACAAGAAATATCTTTCTAAAGCTGTGGCTATTATTTTCAATGATGGACCTACTGCACCATCTGGACACTATACTGTGTATTTAAAGTGCAATAAAGGCTGGACACATTGCAACGATGCCCATTTGGAATTCAAATGTAGGTTGCCTTTCGAATTACTAGATTCATATCTGATGTTTTTAATGCCAAAGTTTTAAAAACATAATTTGGCCTATTGGGAAGATGCGAACACGGATTTATGAGTTTATTTTCGATATTTTCAATGCAAATAGATTTGGAAACATTATTCGGCCTATTGGGAAGATGTGAACAATTACTGTTTGGATTATTGTTTGTGCTAACTCTTATTGCATTTGCAAAATTGTGTTTCAAAGAAGTAGTTTATATATTTGATCTTTATATTATACACAATGTAAATGAGAGTGCATATTTTAGAAAATGTACTTCAGAGAAATAAATGATTTAATGTAGTTGAAGATTGAATTTGGAAACTGTAGATAGGCAAACAGATAGTAGAACTTGCTGTAAATATTTTCAACGCAGATTTGGTTTTTTTTACAATCTCATTGGTTGTATTTTTTCCCTCGCTGTTATATGATGATCTACATTGAAATCACTGTGTATGGTAGAATTCAGTAGAATCTGAAAACAGCAAAAAAGGGAAACTGAATATGTTATGTAATTCTAAAATTATGTTGTATTTTTAAAACTAAAATATTATGTCATAACAGTTTTTCTTCTTTTTTATTACAGAAAGTAATACTAAAGATTGAAAAGATTTTAAATACAGTTTACTACAAAAGTACTGTAAAATAGTTTCATTGAGTTTTATATCTACTTTAATAAAGAAGGTAAGATGAAATAATGTAATAAGCATAAAAATATGAAGTAATGTTTACAGTCACTTTTATTGCATCATCCATTTTTCGAACACTACCTATGCACTGATCTATACAGTTAGGCACTATTCCACACGCCTGATATCACCCATGCACTATCTATGCATTTCTCCAATCACCTAGCCTGTATCCATACAGTTATAATATCACCCAGACACTACCTATGCACTGTTCCAGTCACCCAGGCAGTACCTCTACACTCATTCAATCAGCTAGACATTACCCGTACACTCTTCCAATCACCCAGGTAGAACCTATACACTTCTCCAATTCCCTAAACATTATCCCTGCACTGATGCAATCACCCAGACATTACCCTTGCACTCTTTCAATCATCCATGCAGTATCTATACAATGCTCTATTTATTCAGGCAGTACACATACACTTATAAATTCACCCAAGGTCTATTTATACAGACCTCCAATCACCCAGGTACTACTCCTGTACACCTCCAATCACCCAGCCAGAAGCCTTCAAGTTTTAAAATCACTCAGGCACTACCTATGCACTCCTCTAATCACCCAGGCCCCACCCATACACTCTTGCAATCAGCAAGACATTACCCCTACACTCATGCAATTAACGAGGTATTAAATATGCATTCCTCTAATCCCCCAGACATTACGCCTGCACTCATGCAATCACTTAGGTATTAGCCATGCACTCCTGGAATGCCACAGACATTACCCATGCACTCATGCAATCACTTAGGTATTAGACATGCACTCATCCAATAACCCTGACATTACCACTGCACTCATGCAATCACCCACGCATTACCCATGCACTCCTTCAATCACTCAGGCAGTACCTGTGCATTTATAAAATCATCCAGGCACTACCTATTCACTCATGCAATCACACAGGCACTACTAATGCACTCTTCAATGCACCTAGGCATTACCCATGCACTCCTCCAATCAGTCATGCACTATCCATGTACTCATTCAATCACCCAGTCACTACCCTTACAGTCTTCCAATAACCCAGGCAGTAGCGCTGTACTTATATAATTACCCAGGCAGTACTCATACACTTATAAAAACATACAAACACTACCTATGCACTCATGCAATCACACAGGCACTACTGATGCACTTCTCAATGCAGCTAGGCATTATCCATGCACTTCTCCAATCGGCAATGCACTATCCATGTACTCCTTCAATCATCCAGTCACTACCCTTGCAGTCTTCCAATAACCCAGGCAGTATCGCTGTACTCATATAATTACCCAGGCAGTACTCATACACTTATAAAAACATACAGAGACTACCTATGCACTTTTATAATCACCCAGATACTACCAGTGCAGTCATGCAATGACACAGACATTGCTCTTGCACTCATGCAATCAGCCACACATTTGTCATGCAGTCCTTCAATTACCTACACATTACTCCTGCAGTCATGCAATCACTTAGGCATTACCTATCCACTCTTTCAATGACCCAGACATTACCCCTGCACTCATGCAATCACCCAGGCACTACCCATGCACTCATATAATCACCCAGGCATTACTCATGCACTCCTTCAATCACTCAGGCAGTACATATGTACTCCTCCAATAACCCAGGCACTACGCCTGCACTCTTGCAATCACCCAGGCTCTACCTATGCACTCATGCAATAACCGAGACACTACCCTTGCACTCCTCCAATCACCAAGGTACTACCCATGCACTCATGCAATCAGTCAGGCACTACCCATGCACTCATACATGCACTCAGGAACTTCTGGGGCACTCATGCATTCACTCAAGCACTTCCCATGCAGTTTTCCAATCACCCAGGCATTACCCATGCACTCCTTCAATCGGTCAGGCAGTACCCATGCACTCCTCCAATCACCCAGGTACTACCCATTCACTCTTCCATGCACCCAGGCATTATCCATGCACTCCTTCAATCACCCAGACATTCCTCCTGCACTCATGCAATCACACAGGCATTACCCATGCACTACTTCAGTCACTCAGGTACTACCCCTGCAGTCATGCAATCACCCCGGCACTACCTATGCACTCATGGAATAACCCAGGCACTACCCTTGCACTCATCCAGGCACTATCCATATACTCCTCCAATTACCCAGCCACTACTCATGCACTTAAAAAATCACCCAGGCACTACCTATACACTCGTCTAATCACCCAGACACTACCCATGCACTCCTCCATTCACCCAGACATTACCCCTTCATTCATGTAATCACCCAGGCATTACCCATGCACTCCTTCAATCACTCAGGCAGTGCCCATGCACTACTCCAATCACCCATACATTACCCCTGCACTTATGCAATCACCCAGGCATTACCCATGCACTCATACATGCACCCAGGCTCTTCTGCGGCACTCATGCAATCACCCAAGCACTACTCATGCACTCCTCCAATCACCCAGGAACTACCCATGCAGTCCTACATGCACCCAGGCACTATCCATGGACTCTTCCATGCACCCAGGCATTAGCCATGCACTCCTCCAATCACCCAGATATTACCCCTGCACTCATACAATCACCCTGACATTATCCATGCACCCAGGCATTACCCATGCACTCCTTCAACATTACCCCTGCACTCATGCAATCACACAGGCATTACCCATGCACTCCTTCAATCACTCAGACAGTTCCCATGCACTCCTCTAATCACGCAGACATTACCCCTGCACTTATGCAATCACCCAGGGATTACACATACACTCCTTTAACCCCTTGCCTGCTTATGACGGAACCACGCCGTCATGAGCCACGGGCGGAATGTGCTTATGACGGCGTGGTTCCGTCATGTGGCTGCCGCTCTGCCCATGCAGCATTAATTCCCCGCCTGTGCGGGCGAATTAATGAGCGCGCGGGGCCGTGACGGAACCACGCCGTCATGAGCACACGCTGCCCGTGACTCATGACGGCGTGGTTTCGTCACGAGCATGGCAGCGCCGCGCTCACCCCCCACACCCCCGTGCCGCGGCAAAATTCGCGCCGCGGCCAAGGGGTTAATCACTCAGGCAGTACCCATGCACTTATAAAATCATCCAGGCACTATCTATGTACTTATGCAATCACACAAGCACTGCTGATACACTCCTTGATGCACCTACACATTACTCATGCACTCTTACAATCACTGAAGCATTACACATGTATTCATGCAATCACTCAGGTAGTACACATGCACTTCTCCCAGCACACATGCACTACCGATACACTTCTCCATACATTCAACTTTGCACAATTCATACAACACTTACAAATTTGTCTATTTTTAACCAAATAGGCGGTTCTGAAAAGAACCATTTTTTTATTTTAGATTTTTTTGTGTTTTTTTAACTTTTTTGAATTTGTTTGTTTTTTTGTTAAAAAAATGAAAAAATAAACACAACCAACAAGAAAAACATTGAAAAAATTATGCAATTAAAAGTCATTGCATAAACGAAAAAAAAATTAACACTTGTGGTTCCTAATGGCAACCAGGATAGCATTCACTGATTGCTCATCAACACATAAGGTTTTCTTACATTTTAAACAATGCTGCTCAACTCTAGCTAACTCAGGGAAGATGTTGGTTGGAGCAGTTGTTGTGCCAGCAGATGAGGTGCTGGGTCCAGCAGTGTTGTCGTCCGTTGACTGTCTTTGTTGTTCATGACGCAGCTGTCCTCTTGCGAGACGCCGAGAGTGCATTGTCTTTAAATGCTTCAGCATAGATGATGTCCCGCAAGAATATTTTTTTTCTGACCCTTGTGAGAGGACCTTTTGACAAACAGTGAATGTCACCTTACGGGCATTCACCCTTTTCTCCCCAGGTAGTATGGATAAAAATGCCCACATGATGCTCTCATACTGGACTTTGACGGGTTCCTCCAAATCTTCTTCCTTTTCAGGTGGAAGCTGCTGTGGTGGATTTCCAGCTGCCATTTTTTGATGGAACAAAAAAAACACTAAAAAGAAAGAAAGAAGAGGAGCAAAAGACAACAGGTGTGTCCTCTGAGATGCTCTTGAAAGTATGAAAAAAATGGGTGGGGTCCTTCAAGTTCTAGAATAGAAAGCTTCTAAACCAATTAAATTGTTTCTTTTGAAGTCACATGGGATTCACGCACCCAGAGCGCAACCAGCGAGCACCCGACTTGATTTCCGGAAAATATCATTAACAATAATATATCTTTATTACAATTACAAATATATGATATTTACAGTCATATTAAGTAATCTCTTGGTATAATATATATAGTAAAGTTATATACATAAACTTTTAAAACTTAAAGATTTGCGATGGATTTGCGCACTTGGCACTTGGCGCAACTCCCGGAAATACGTACGTTACGTTATGCAGGGGCTGCAAGTTATAGTTAGCTCAACTAACTATAACAGCCAAATTTCTCTGGTTTTGTACGTGTGAAATGTCCTACTAACTATAACGTCCCTGAAACCTGTGGTTTTTTCTGTGTATTTCTAAGGCTTTTTTAAATGCTAATTTCTAACTATAACGTCCCTGAAACCTATGGTTTTTTCAGTGAATTTCTAAGGTTTTTTAAATGCTAATTTGGAACTATAACGTTCCTGAAACCTATGGTTTGTTCAGTGAATTTCAAAGGTTTATCAAATGCTAATTTCTAACTATAACGTCCCTGAAACCTATGTTTTTTTCTGTGAATATATATATGTACCACCTAGTAGAAGGGGTGGCAATAGAGAGCACAGATTACGCCAGTTGGAAACCAGATATATACTAGAACTTAATACTAAACAACCATCGGGTTTAAACATTACGGAGGATCTTTTTACATGTCTTTAAAATTCTATGCCGATACATTGTGATGAGGTTTTAGAAATAATTTTATTAATTGTGTTTTATCAGTGTATTTTGATTGTGGATTTTATTTATATTTATTGGATATTTATTGGCATTTTGGCTTTTAATTATATATATTAATTTATTTATGCATACATAAATGTTTAAGCAAATTGTATCTATTATGGATTATATTGTATTGCTTATATGATATTTATTACAATGTGTATTTATATTTATATGTGTAGGGATTACAAAAATGTCAACATTGATAATACCAATGGTATGATTCCCATAATCACAATTGTGAATATCTAACTGATCCACTATGCCTGATATTCAATCGATCAGAGTATTTAAACTGGGAGTATAAAATCTACAATGAATAATGATTAAAACAGAGATGAAGACCACCACTGTAAATGCTTTAGCTCAGAGCTGGATACTGGGGCTCCAGTACCATGAATGTACATATACAATTTAGCTGTGGTAAATACGTATGAAAAATGAAATTATTTAAATAAGAAGTTTTTAGTACCTTGAAATACAACATTGGTAAATTTGGTTTTAATAGAACATTCACGTAAGCACTTTAGCACTATTTTGCACTGTTAGATCCTTTGTACATTTTAGTCTTTTTACAATTTTAACGTAATGTAATTTTCATGTATTTGAATTTGACTGATTAATCAGTACAACTCGGTAATTCTCAATATGACAATTTTATTATGAATTACTATGCAGTCTTTCGTCCATGTTAATTGAAAATCATGTGTTATTCATTACGTTTGCACTAGTCACTTTATAAGCCAATGACTGATACCAAGCTATGTCATGTGATCAAGGCCCGTGGAGGGGCTGAAACGCGTCATGGCGACTTGCACGAGCAATAAATAACTTTCACCTACCTGTGGTCCGTATCCGTTCCTGTCAGAAGACGTTTTAGGTAACGGTAACTCTGGATATATATATATATATATATATATATATATATATATATATATATAGCAAGCACAGTTTCTCTGTTACTGGAGCCATAGACG
This sequence comes from Calotriton arnoldi, assembly GCA_963921515.1. Taxonomy (NCBI): domain Eukaryota; kingdom Metazoa; phylum Chordata; class Amphibia; order Caudata; family Salamandridae; genus Calotriton; species Calotriton arnoldi. The sequence goes on from CAWUFW010002709.1 coordinate 2,029,944, forward strand.
CTGCAGGGTAGCCTCAAGAAGTGTGTCACTGCAGCGGTTGTGGATGGTATTTGACCTGGACAGTAATATGCAGCTTGTGTACTAGGGAGTCTGTATTTTGCATTGCATGCTGCACTTGTGATCAAGGCTCGTGTATGGAGCTGAAACGCGTTAGGACTATGTTGGGAAAGACGCATTTTGCCACTTTTCACTGAGTAGATTAAACATAGTAAATCCAAAGATTTTGCCTCAGCGCCTTCCTTCTGATCTTCTATATATATATTTCCAGCAAATGAGGTTCTTTCCCAACGTGCTCTCCTGTGGGTGCTGACGATGGGCTGAACCTTTAGAGCCTTGAATTGTATTTACAAACAAGGAACGTCGCACTTAAAGTTATCCTTATCAAGATACCTTTATTAGGTAGACACCATTTCTACACCAACGCGTTTCGAACTCACAGGGTCTTTCTCACGGTCTCTACTGTGAGGTCAAAATGCGTTGGTGTAGAAATGGTGTCTACGTAATAGTTTTCAAAGGAATAGCGTTTTTTGTTTTATACTATATCATACTATACTATATGATTTGTAGAGCGCATGGCAACCTGCAGGCATCCCAGCGGTGGTTCGGAGAGGTGCACCTTACAGAACGGGTGGCAATATGACCAAGATGGTCGTATCAATACAAGGCATCCACAAGAACCAACCGCCTATACACTATTCTACCCGAAATACAAGTCCAAAGGTAAATTTCATACTCTAAATCGTGGAAACATCCTCAAGCTATACCAAGCAGCAGGCTAAAAGAAGAAGTTACATCGCACATGATCGCATTTGTTAAGTCTATCGCACCTGGGCATGGCCAGAGCAATGAAATAACTAAGTTACCTGGCGATCCACGGAGCTAACCTCTAAAATCCTGAGTCACATGGACATCTTCAAGCAGTGGGGTATCTCCATCACCCCCAGCAAGGAACCAGGTTACCCACACATCCTTGACAGCTCACCGGCCGCGGTCAGTCCAACAGTGCAACCAAGACTGGCCTACTCGGTCCTTAGAGGAGCCCTAAGTAAAACCCCGATCTCTCGATCAAGGGACAAAAAGGGTGCCCAAAAAACCCTAACTGCGGACCCTATAGGAGCAGAAAACTGGGCATGGCTGTCTGGGACCTTGAACTCAAACCGACTGCTCAGGTGACAAAGCAGTAGCCACAATTTAAACTCGGGAAGCCCACTTTATATTCCTGCATTTAAACAACAGAACTTCATCTGAAGTAGTGGAGGCCTTGCAATCTATGTATCGGCCAATAGCGCAATTCACTCTTGGGAACAAGTGAGCGACACCTCAGGGCTGCAAGCAGTAGGCATCTCATTTAGAACCAACAATGGCCAGTCAAAGAACCTAACTTTGATAAACATTTATATCCGTCCAAAGTCACGTATAAGGGCAGCGATCACAAAGAAACTGACCTCCATGGTCTCCAACCTCCGATCAGAAAACCCCAGCACAGACATTATAATCATGGGAAACTTCAACATGTGGCTCATGACCAGTCTTCCCTGCAAACGAGATAATGCAGTCACAAGAAGGCAATTGGGCTATACCACCCCAGGATCGCCCCGAGTGGGGCAAAGATGGCCCAAGAGGACCGGTCCACCAAGGAAATCTGTAACACCTTGATCCAAGAGCCCTCAATGGCCGATTTCACCCCAATAAGCCACCTGGCCTTTCATACCTGTCCAAGACTGGGACCTCCTTGATATACTATGCATTTGTCAGCCTTCCCTTGTTGAATCAAATCACCGCATTTGGGTTCGGTGAAAACATGGACAGCGACCATCGACCTTAAGAGCTCACCATTAACATCCGGCTAACCCAACAAAACGTGGCAGCGGACCTAGGTTTTGAAAGCCACACAATTAATCTAAACGCATCAAGTGTTCCATCAACAGCCTCCTGACCCTGTACGCGGAAGCCAAACTGCTACTTTCCAGCATCCACTAATCAGAGGGAGATCCAATCCTCAGATGGTCAATGCTCTCGGAAAAACTGGCAGACCAGTTTGAAAAACCGGTACGGGGCAAAGGAAATCTGCCTGTCTCTCAGGGGGAGGCTTCAGTCATCCCATAAGATCTGCAAAAACAAATATCAACCGGTTGTGGAGAAAACTCAAAAGGTCACCAATGGACCCAAAAATAATAAGCAAATTTAGAGAGGCTCGAAGACAGCTGAAGATGGCAAAACGTGAACTCCAAAGGAAAATCTGGAACTCCTTCTGGGCTGAACTACTGCACGATATCAGGACAAACAACTCCCGAAGTTTTTGCGCACCATAAATGGACTAGGCGGCTCTCTCCCTAAGATGGCTTCTTCCAACATCTTGGATCCAGTGTGGTACCACTTCCTACATGATCATTTTAATGCACAACCTTCACCAGACCAATTCCTCAGGCAGGAGGAATGCTATGTGGCCAACTGTGTCCGGGAAGTTCCAACCAAGAGCCACAACCAAGCAACTGTCGGGTTCTACATCCCAGAAGACCTAATCCAAAAACAAATTGCCAAGGGATGCAGGGATGGGGCTCCTGGACCGGGGGGAATATTATCTGCTCCATATAAGGGCGACCCAGCATTCTGGGCTACCCAACAAGCCCCGCTCTATTTATCCATACTGGAAAAGAACTGCATCCCCCCTTCTTGGCGTGGCTCGATACTCTTCCCAATTTTCAAACGGGGTGACAAAACATCTCCCGGGAACTACTGTATGATAGCCCTAATCAATAATGAAGCAAAGTACTTTGCTGGTGTACTGTTGGACTCTCTACAAACATGGGCTGAGATAAATAAAATCATACCCCGAAATCAAGCTGGATTCACAAGGCATGCTTGGACAACAGTGAACCTAACACTCTCCACAATCTAACACCTGCCCCTTATATATGGTGTTCATAGATTACAAATCTTCTTTCGACAGGGTCGATGGGGGGAAGATCTGGCAGAAACTTGCCCTCCTTAACATCCCTGGCACCTTGTTCAGGGCTCTTCAGCTTCTACACCATGATACCTGGGTCAGAATTAAGATCGGGGATGGGTCGCGCCTGTCACAGCCCATAACCACCACGCAAGGCCTCAAGCAAGGTTGCGTTCTTGCACCCAATCTATTCAACATATTCTTATCCAATCTGTCTCTGCTCCTCAACTATGTAAACTCACATCCACCCAAACTAGGTGAACTCTGCATCTCAAACCTACTCTATGCAGATGACCTGGTTCTTATCAGCAAAACAAAGATTGGTCTGCAATGCCTCCTGGATGAAACTGCCACATTCTCCAAAAGGAACGGCCTGCAAATAAACAAAAAGAAAACCAAGATTGTCGCGGTCCAAGTTGCCAGAACTCAAAGGCCAACCTGGTCCCTCGACCAGGAGAAATAAGAAGCAACAAACTGCCACAAGTATCTAGGCGTCCTTTTTCATGACAATGGCAGATATGCGAGCCAGATGACGGAAATAAAAGAGAAAGGCACTGCATTTTCGTTTGCTCTCAGATCCGCACACACAAAACTAAAAGGCCTCACCTTTACACCGATCCTCCAGGTTGCTCAGGCGAAGGTTCTCCCAACTCTGACATATGGGTGCGAGGCTCTGAAAGGGCAGGAAAGCAAAACACTCGGCAAAACCCTCATAAAGATCTACAGATCAGTTCTCCAGCTCTCTTCTTACACATCACCAGCACAAATAAGACTGGAATTCGGAATTTGGAGACAGGCACTGGCTCACAAGGCTGCCTTTGATATAAGCTGTCACAAGCTTAGGGCCTCCAAGAAAGGCTCCCTGGCACACCACTTATGAATGTACTTGACCTCAAACTATAGGTCGTCGGGCAACCACTATCTGACCCAAGCCCTCAGCACACTTGGCTTGGCTCCCATGTGGGACTTACACACCAGCCATCACGAATTCAAAAGGCTGGCGAAATTAGCAGGAAACGACTCTCTTCAATAGAAGACAGGGCCAATCTCTCTGCACGGTCCCACGGTGGTATGACCCTATGCAGCTATAAACAACTGACACCCCAGTGCTACTTAGATAACCCCTACAACGAAAGGACAAAGCTACAGTTCATGAAGCTGAGAATGGGAGTGATCCCCACTGCCGGACACCTTCCAGCATGGAAAAGGGGCAAGGTCGAGGCAATGTGTCGGCTCTGCAATCAACACAAAGAGGACATAACACATGTCTTGTGCCTGTGCCCCCTCCTTCTAGAGGATAGAAGGGCTCTGCTACGAAGGGGCTGGATAGCTAACAACAGAATATCCTGCAGAGGAGCAGTCCTGGCCTGCTTCGACCCTTCGAATACCATCCTGGATTGCGCCTTGGTTAAATTTATGGACTGCTTCTCTAGGAAGAGTGAGGCTCAGAATCGTGCATGCGATGGGCTGACAGATAACTAAACCACCATTGGGCCCTCGCAACCAACCACTCCCCCCTAATGTCATTCCCCCCCCTTCCTCTGCCTAGTGACTAGCAGACACGCTCCAGCCCATACAAAAATGTTATGCACAGTAGGTGCTGTTGGAAAGTGGATTATTGGTAGGGGCAAATGTAGGTCTGCCACTGGCAATAAGGCCACTAACACATAATAGGACTCAGCATAGGTCTTAGAAAATTATTCCTATGCTCAACCCTTGGTAACGTGGCTGCGAGCAGACAAGCTTAACTTCAAAGACAGGTATGTAAAGCATTTAAAAACACCAATTCAGTAAATAATTAAGACACAACACATAATAAAAATCCAACACCACTTTATAAAAATAGGAAATATTTTTATCTTTAAAATGACACCAAAATGACAAAAATCCAATGTAGGGAACAGGAGATATGAATTTTCAAAGATTTAATAAAATATAGCACTTAGAAGTTTATAGCACCATATTGGGATACCTGCTCGCGATAGACCGGGGCAAAGTCCAAGTTTCAGGTCGACCATGATGGAGCCCTGGGCGGCTACAGCTTGCGGCAGGTCCCGGTCTCAGTTTCTACCTTCACACTTAGAAACTTTTCTGGAGCTTTTTCTCGCGAGGTCCCTCGAAGCTCCCAGCCAGTCCGGATCCGGTGAGGGTTCGCCGGCTTGCCTTTCGACGAACTCCCGGTCAACCTCCCTGGAGCGGACTTAGAAACTTTTTCTTTAGCGCTTCAGCGGGGCAACCCAGGAGCCCAGGCCGACACGCGATGGAAGACAGGCGGTTTGGCTCTCGCGGTTGCTCCCGGTCACCTTTTCTACGAGCGGACTTAGAAACTTTTCTGGAGCTTTTTCTCGCGGGGTCTCTCGATGCTCCTCATGTAGCCGGACCCGGTGAGGGTTCGCCGGCTTCAGATTTCTTCTACTCCCGGTCAAACTCTGGAAGTCGGACCGACGGAGCTTTTAGCGGGACGAACCTGGATGGCTTGGCCGACTCGTGGTTGAAGGCAGGTGGCTTGGCTGACCAGGTTGAGTCGGTCCCTCTATGGAGCTTTTTTTTCAAAGTTTCTCCAAAGTTCTCCAAACTTCTTGAACTTCCTCCTGAAGTTCCTCAAAGGGTCCCAAAGTGTCTCAAACTCACTCCAAGGGTCTGGAAGCTCCAAGATGGTCCTTGAAAGTTGAGGACTTCAGTTCCCACAATCCACTGGGACGTCACCCTTACAAATCCACTGGTAGTTCCCCCAGGTGCAGATTTAGTTGGTGATGTTCCAGATGAGCTCTTTTAACCTGTAGCTTTCAGGGAGTCCACTCTTTAGTTCCTTTTCAGCAAAATAATCCACAGGGCTGTAGTTTCAGATGGTGCAGTATTCAGAGGTCAGGCCTTAGAAATCTTTGCACAGCAAAATCTTCTCAGCTTGGCAATGTCTTGCTTCAGTAAGTTTCAAGCAGCAGATCTGGAGGGCTCTGCCCCTCTCAGATACTTATTCCATGTTCTCTGGGTCAGACAGGAGGTCACTCCTGACCAATGGGAGCAGGGTAACTCCTCAAACATATGACCACTTCCTGTAGAGTGTGGCATTATTTTGTCCCAGAGTGCATCAAATCTTCCAAATCCATAATGGCAGAATTTCCAGCAAGGAGGCAAGAGCTGGCTAAACACACCCCTAGGATGGCTAATTTACTTAGACTCTCCCCCCTGCATCTGCTCATACCTTCCTTAATCCCCCCATCTGCCTGAGGTAGAAAGTTCAGAGTTGTAAATGTCCCTGGGTTCTGCTTTTCTCTTTGAAGCCCCTGGTTTACGACCCCTCCCCCTGGCCTGGCATTCCTGTGGACCAACACACTGCCCTCCCAGCCCAGCTGCATAACCCCAGGGGCTCTTTATCACCTCTCCATGCAGGCTGGCTAATCCACTTGACTCTGACCAATCAGGGCAGACCACTGGAAGGCTAAATCTGGACTTATAAACAAGAAAGTCTTATAACTTCTTGTTGGTACACTTTAGGAGAAATTCAACAATATCATATTGTTGGATTTATTAATACCATTCGGGAAATCTTTGAATGGCATCTCTAGCCCTCTCCTATCAAGAGTTATTAATTAATAACTTCCTACCATGTTAACCTATGTAACAGGGTATTTGCAATGGGAAAAATGACTTGGGCCATTTTTCCAGCACCAGGACTTACAAAAACATACTTTATAAGTACTTTGCTTATATCTACAGGACCCCCACCCCATAGGACAACTAGGGGAGACTTTAGGGGTTCTGAATCTGCAAAAATATTGCAGATCCTCACTTCACAGTGCTCCTAGCATCAAAGTCGAACTTGGGCAGCACTTTACCACAATGTGGGAGTGAAATGTGAAATTTCACTTTACCCAGGCATATACAAACTCGTTTTATAAGGGTCTACCTTATAGATACCTGACCTCCCACCCCTGGGATACCTAGGGGAGACCCTGGGGGTCCCTAATATGCCAAAACATTGTAGGTTATCCATTTTTAAGTGCCCCAAACCCCAAAGTCGAGTTTGGGCACAATTTACTTTTTAAAAGCAGTCCTGGCACCCAGGGCTGCTTTTAAACTGACCTCAGGCTTCAGCAGTGCACACATGCAAGTGCAAAAGAGCTGCTGGCCTCTAAACTGCCATGCCCTAGGGTACTAGGGACTTCTAGGTAGTTTCAATCCCCCTGCCCTATTATATACTAGGGGCTTATGGGGTAGGTCATGCCAATCACAGGGGTACCCCACCATACCATTGTGTACCCTAGTGTATGTAGGTGTTTTAACTGTATTCTAATGTGTCTCTTTTAGCATTGCACTGGCCCTGGGCCTGGTTAGGCAGAGCCCAGGGTCAGTCAGAGTCAGTTACCACCAGTACCAGTCAGCAAAAAGTTGGGGGGTGCCCAGGGCACATGATGACTTTGCAACAGGTGCTTATCAACTTGCACAAACTTTCCATATATTTATATCCCATTTTCTCATTTACAGTAAATGATGCCAACTCCTTGCCATTTTAACTCACATATGTATGCACTTTTTTATTTTAGCACCATTGTGTTAGTAACATGTAATATCAGCATATGTGACTCGATGATTTCTTAACTTGTATTGTTTTAAACCTGCATTTTAAAAGATATCAACTTATGTAATACGCAAACTGTGATCTGATGCCACCTTTTCACATCGCAAAGGTTTCAACTACTCAAGCAATAAAGTCTTAACACTGGGTGGCAATAAGGCAAGTTGACTATTTGAAGAGCTAAATTTTCAGGGCTTTTTGAAAGCATGGTGCATTAATGTTGTTGCTCCAAAAGAGAGTAGGTTGCATTTAAGCTGAAAGATCTTTCTCCACTTCTGGCTCATTTAGCCCTGGGGATGTAGCCAGATAGAGATTTGAGGATCGAAGAGATCTATTGGGGATTTAGGGGCATGCAAACTGGCATAGAATAGGTTGGTCTTGTCCCTGCAGAGCACAATGGAAAATTCACAGTGACTTAAATTCTATTCTTTGCAAAATGGGGAGCCAGTAAATGTCTTTCAAGCCCTCGCTAACTGATTGCGATCATGGGATTCAAGTAAAGTACATGTGGCTGCAATTTGCATGACATGAAGTTTGCTTGTCACTCCTTTAGGAGATCTTAGGTACAATGAGTTGCCATAGACTAAATGCGAGAGAACAAGGGACTGTATCATTACCTGTCTGGAGTTTTTCCAGAGCAGCGACAGGATCTTGCTCAGGATCCTTAACAATCCAAAGCAACTAGCCGAAATTTTGATGGCCTGGGCTTCCATCGTCAGAGTGTTTTCAAACCACATCCCTAGACTCTTTATAAATGTCTTAGGGACTGGAGGGGAGCCAAAGCTAGAAGGCCAGTATAGAACTTGTTGAGTGGCAGAGTTGTTTCCCAGGACCATAAGTTCTGTTTTAGCTCCATTGAGCTTACGCAGGACTTGTTCATCCAGCTGGTCACCTGCTTCAGACAAGGTCCAAGTGTGGATGCAGAGGTATATGAGCCTGGAGCAAGAAGAAGGCCAGATGGGTGTCGTCCACATAGGAAACTATAGAGATCCCATAGGGAGCTATAATGTCCGGCAGTGGTTGCAGATATATGTTAAGGAGTGTTGGACCAAGTGAGGACCCTTGCTGGACCACACAAGTAACCGGCATGGCTTTCGATAAACAGTCCTTATCAAAAATTTGGAATGTTTGTTTCCTCAGAAAGGAACTCACCCACTCCAGGGCTTTTCCTGTGATACCGGCCTTACCAACCCTATCTAGGACCGTGGAGTGGTCCATGTGTTCAAAAGCCACACTAAGGTCCAGGAGTATGATAGCAACCGTGGCCCTTCAATCTAGTTGCCTTTTAGTGTCCTCAACCATAGCCAAAAGAGCAGTTTATGTGCTGTGTTTGCTCCGGAATCCCGTTTGTGGGTGTTTGAGAATGGAGTTGGCTTCCTGGAAATCTCGACATTTGTTGACATATTTTCTGCTGCTTTGCTAAGACACGAGAGTAGGGAATTTGTGCAATAGTTTCCCAAACAGTGGGATTCTAGATTGGTCTTCTTAAGGTCATCTCTGACCAGTGCATGTTTCCAGGAGAGGGGCACTGCACCCATCTCCAGGTGAAGATTAACCATGTCCTGCAGAGTGGGGAAAATAGTTTCAGGCTCAAGAGCGATGATTCTCAGGGGTACCAGATCCAGTGGAGCTCCTGACTTGACTTTCTTGAACAGGGCAGTACACTCATCCAGGGAGAGGGGGATGAATTGGGAGAGAATCAGAAAATTTCACTCCTTACTTGTATTCAGCAAACTGCAGTTATCCCTTCCATTGACCACCTTAAATGAGCAGTAAATGTAATTAATTTTAGTGTTGAAATAGGTGGCTAGGGCGCTACACCCATCGATAGAGGGTTTAGCAACAGGTGGGTTAGTTTGGATTCCACCATAGATTTTGTAATTCTAAAAATTTCTCTAGGGGTGCTGACACATCTTTGATTCTTACTTCAAAAAATGAGACCAGAGCTTGACGAATTTTACTAATAACTTTGGCACCTTTTGAAGAATCTCACAAAATTTTCAAAACTAGTAAGCATCTGAGTTCAGCTGATGTGTGGAAAGTCAAGCAGATTACTTTTTATTATAATGGGAGGCGCACATGTCGCCGCTCCACAGGCTGATTTTGGCCCCAGGGACCACCACCCCTGGGGCCCGGCCAAATCAATTAAGTGGGAGGGGCACTGCTTGGCCCCTCTCCTTTGGCTGTTTTCGGCACTGGGGACCACCACCTCCCAGGGGCCAGGGCAAATGCTAAAAGGGGGAAGGGGCAAAGTGGCCTCCCTCCAGGGCCGTATTTGGCCCCGGGCACCACCACCACCCCGGAGCACGGCCGATTGCTAAAAGCAGGAAGGGGGCCACACACTTTAAAGGGAACGGGGCTACACTGCACCCATCTGGCATCTGGAGTCATTAATTGCCCTGGGGACCACCACCCCCTAGGGCCAGCTCCTCCTATGTCCTGAGGTGCCCACATCCGGGACATAGCGGTTTCCATACCCTCATTGGTGTAGGCAGGGAAATCTTTGTTTACTCTCACTTGGTGGGAGCAATTTAAATCTCCCGCCAAGTGAGAGCTAACAGTAGGTCCACTCCCAGCGGGCAAGAGCATTAGAAATGATCCCGCCCACTGGGAGGGGACTTTTTATCTGTTTCCCTGCCAGCTGTCATGGTGTCCTCGTGAAACATCACTGGTGCTAATTTAAAGCAGTCCAATACCTTCAAGTGGTGTTGGCACTACATAAAACTTCCCTCTACCATTAATAGTGGCCTGCTTCATCATAGGACTGTTACAACATCCCTGCATAGACCAACACCTGGGATGGAGCTCAGGAAGGGGGAAGACAATACAAACAAAAATCATGGGATCAGCGAAAATTGAATGTTAAAACTATCTCAGAGATGCCCTGAATTAGTCTTTATTCTTCTACTCCCCAGATAGGATTAAAACAGACAAATGGGGAGGGCCCAAGGAGTAATTAGTACCCCTTCATCCCTCTTTTCTGCTCATTATTTTGTCGACATGTTTTGGCTGTTATTCCTTGCCCACAAGGGATCGTTTGGCCTTCCTCAGAACTAGTGATCCCCCTTACTCCTTTCCCCTTAAAGAATAAAAGAAATTATCTAAGGTGTATTTCACAAAGTATAATGACCTGACATGTCACTTTCTATGTACAAACATTCGGATTTCCAAGTTTCACCATGTATCTCTCTGAATCCGGAGTGCAAGCAGGAGCATCTTCCTGTAGTCACACGGTCTTCAAGTGAAGGACACCACCTAATAGTGCCTCTTGCTGTCCCGTGTATGACCTACGATGTTGTAGCAGCCCGAAGAATAAAGACTAATTTAGGGCATCCCTGAGATAGTTTTAACATTCCATTTTCATTGTTCTGCTACATGGATCCCATGATTTTTGTTTGTATTGTCTTCCCTCTGCTCCATCCCAGGTGTTGGTCTACACAGGAACATTGTAGCGGCCCTATGATGAACTATGGCACTATTACTGGGCGAGGGCATTTTTAAAAAACTTGCGTTTTTCCTTAAATATTGTTTCTGAGAATGTTTTCACTCCCTCCTTTTTCTCTGTTTGTGAATATAAGTATTTATTTATAGGGAGGATGGAAAAGGAGTTGTACCTCTTTCCCCTTTCTTTGTGGTGGAATAGACTATATAAAACTGCACATAAAACGTAACTGGTGCTAATGTAAAGTGCTCCAATACCTTCGGGTGATGTTGGCAGTATATAAAACTCCACAAAAAAATATGAAAAGCAGAGTTGGGGGATCTGTGCAATGGAGTTGAGCGGGGCAAGCAGTGACGGGCGGGAGGTAGACGGGCAACCAACAGAAAATGCGGGCTGTCAAATGGAGATTAAGTGATCCAGCCATAATCACTAAATGTGGAACTGAGGTCGAGGCTAGGGAGATGATGTGGCGTCCTTTTGGGAGAGGATGTGGCGTAAGGGCCACAGTTGCCGCCTATGGAGCTGGGAAACCGGGTTCAAGTTTCAGTGTCTGCTTAACAGCCTTGATTCTGGACAAATAACTTAATTTTCCCATGCCTACAAAAAGGAATGTGTTCTTGAGTACAGTAACTAGTGCTAATGTAAAGTGCTCCAATACCTTCGGGTGGTGTTGGCGCTAGATGAAACTGCACAATAATAATAACTGGTGCTAACATAAAGCATTCCACTACCTTCAGATGGTGTTGGCGTTATATAAAACTGCACAAAAAAACGGAAAGAATAATAGTGGTTTACAAGAGTAAGCATGAGGAAATACATCACATCAGCAACCACATTAAAAGGACTACTTTTGCCATGGAGAATGAGGGGCAGGCATACCTTGATGACATCAAGATTTAGCCTGGTTCCTTTGAAGAGAATTCAAGTTAAGCAAAAATGGTGCACAGAAACACTTCACCGATGGGAGAAATTTGAAGAACTAAAGTCCCACCCTAAGAAATGAGAAGCAACAAGGTGAGACACGAACAGTTCAATCATATTGCACAGGAGAAATTTGGCTTTGCAATTACAAACTTGCCTCCTGGCGCACTACTAGTAGAAGGATGAAGTCCCCTTGGCTATTTAGGGTCCTTGGGGGCCAACTAGCCCTCCTGTTATATCCAGTAAGGCCCCCTTGCTCCAACACTCTGCAAGCAAGCCACCGGCGCACTGCTGCTTGGGGGAAGAAGTCCACTTTAGTCCTGAGGCCCTCAGGAGGCAAGGGGACGTCTTCCCCACCAGCAGTGCACCGAGAGGTGTACTTTGAAATGTTTGTGAGTTAGAAACATACTTACAGACCAATATACCCAGTTACACATTCAATCGTCTATCTATGCACTCACTCAGATACATATTTAGAAAGCAGTAGAGCCATTCATACATCCAGTCAGACAGCGAGAGACGCACTTACACATTCACTCCCAGACTGTCACAGTACTTATGTATCCAGCAGTACAGAACCAGTTGCACAGACAGCAATAAATCAGGGGTATCACTAACCGAGCCAGTAATCAATTCATACAGCTACTTACATGCACATTGAGAGATCCAAATAGTTTCTAAGCCAGAAAATCATACATTGGCACAATTACTTACATATCCAGTGACACACGCACATAGGAAATGGTATATTCACTCAGATATGTACTCAAATGCTGGCACAAGCAAGTGACCCATCCAGGAAAGTTACCCTTTAAACATGTCTCAGGCCTTCAAATGCACAGCCTCTGTGTGCAGTTTTACTGCTAGGTTGAGTAGATATTTAAAAGTTCTTGCCAAGCATTAAACTTGCCTTCTACTAAATATGCATCCCCTATGTTAGGCTGTAAGTAGGCCGTAGGGCAGAGTTCTATGCTCTTATAAGGTAAGACATGTACTTTGAAGTTTCAGTGAGTCATATGCTCACTTTCAGACCCATATGTGTAGTTAAACATTCAATGTATCACCAATACTGCAAGTTAGATACTTATTTAGAAAAGGATTGAGCCACTCATATACCCAGTCTCACCAAGACAGAGCCATTTATATACCCAGTCACTCACCCATACAGCACCTATGTATCCAGTGGAAACAGAGTCACTTGCATATATAGTCACATATCCCAAAAGTCACTAACATAGCCAGTAAGCAATTCATACAGTCACAATTTTTCTGCTAGGCTGACTTGATATTCCAAACATGTTGCTAAGCCGTATACTCCTCTTCTACAAAATATAAGTCGTTCCTAAGGTAGGCTGTAGGTAGGTCGTTGGGCAGGGAGCTATGTACCTAACCGATAAGAAATGTACTTTGAAGTTTAATTGAGTTACTTGCACACTTACAGACCCATGTGCCCAATTATACATTCATCCAGTATCCCACCCATGCTGCAACTAACACACATATATAAAAGTATAGAACTACAAATACACCCAGTCAGACAGTGACAGAGACACTCAACCATTCACTCACACACACATACTGCTCTTATGTATCCAGTAGTAATGGAGAGAGTTTCACACACAGTTAAATACCCCAAAGCCCACTAACACAGCCAGTAAGCAATCCATGCATCCCCTTACATACACATTTAGAGACCCATGGAGTAACTAAGAGAGCCAGACATATACCAACATACTTACTTATGTATCAAATGACAAACTCACATAGGGACTGAGACACTCATTTAGATATGTACTGAAGAACTGACACTAACAGGTCACCTATCCAGACAAGTAGATCTCGGGCCTGCTATTGTGGAGCCTGTGTATACACTTTTCCTGCCAGGCTGAGTTGACATTCAAAACATATTGCTAAGCCTTAAACTCGTCTTCTAGTACATATAAGTCACCCCTAAGGTAGGCTGTAGGTAGGCCATACAACAGGGAGTTGGGTGCCCAAGCGATTAGACATGGTCTTTGAAGTTTTACTGAGTTACATGCGCACTTACCGTCCCATATGTCCAGTTATACATTCAGTCTCCCACCTATACTAGAAGTAACAGACCTATGTACAAATATAGAGCCACTAATACAACCAGTCAGACAGTGACAGAAGCACGTAAACATTCACACACACATACAGCTCTTATGTATCCAGTTGTAATGGAGGGAGTTGCTACACAGTTAAATACCCCAATTCTTACTAAGACAAATCTTTGGCCATTGCCTACTGAGACTGAGCTATCCTCCTCGGAGGCAGTATGTAATCTTGTAGTTATCTTTGATGATTGTTTGTCTTTAGAAAAGCACGTCAATAAAGTGGCTGGTGTCTGCTTTGCACTGATTTGTGGCCTTAGATAACTGTTCCCAGTCCTACCTGCTCATGCTAAAGCCTTAATTGTGCAGAGTGTTATCCTAAGTGGACTGGACTACTGTAATACTCTTCTCTTAGGAGCCCCTGATTACCTGATCAAGAGGTTATGCAGAGTCCAGGTGGCTGCAGCCAAACTGATGCTGAATGGAGCACAGAGATCTTCAGCTTCCAGTGCTCTTAGGGAACTTCATTGGCTACCTGTGGAGCAAAGGATTCTATTTAAATCTATTTGTATTGCATTCAAAGCCCTACAGAAGAAGGACCTGGTACCGCTGCAGCGTAGGCTGAGAAGATACGCCCCAGGGTGGGTTCTTCGGTCAGCAACTGCTAATCTTATCCAGGAATATAAATTCCAAAAGGTTCGACAAGGGGATCCCGCCTTCACGGTGAAATCTGCACAGCTGTGGAACAGGTTGCCATCTGGTCTATGAGCCTTGACAGACTTCCTGAAATGCAGGAAAGCCTTGAAGACCTGGCTGTTCCCAGAATAATGAATGCTCATGATATTCCCTAAATAATGAATGCTTATGGTGCAGTACGTCTCTTGGGTTCTCTTCTCCCTTGTAGACAAATGCCGCTATCTAGTGCCAGGATACTAGTCTGGTCACAGTGCGCTCTACAAATACTACAAATAAATAATAAATAAATAAATTGATAAGACAGCCAGTAAGCAATCCATGAAACCCTTTACATGCACTTTTAGAGACCCAAAGAGTAATGAAGAGAGCCAAACATATACCAACATACTTACTTACATATCCAATGACACAAACACATAGGGGCTGAGATACTCGTTCAGATATGTACAGAATAACTAACACTAACACGCCACCCATCCCCACTAGTAGTCCTCTAAACATGTCTCGGACCTGCTACAGTAAAGCCTCTGTAAGCAGTTTTCCTGCTAGGCTGACTTGACATTCAAAACATGTTGCTAAGTCTTAAACCCCTCTTCTACAACATATAAGTCACTCCTAAGGTAGGGTGTAAGTAGGCTATAGGGCAGGGAGTTATGTGCTTAAACGATAAGTCATGTTTTTGAAGTTTCATTGACTTAGATGCACGCTTACAGACCCATATGTTCAGTTCTACATCCAGTCTCCCATCCATACTGGAACTCACATTTCAATGTATAAAAGGATAGAGCCACTAATACACCCAGTCAGACAGTGACAGAGGCAGTTAACCATTCCCTGACACATATATACAGCTCTTTAGTATCCAGTAATAATGGAGGGAGTTGCACGAACAGTTAAATACCACAAAACTCACTAACACAGCCAGTAGGCAATTCATGAAGCCCCTTACATACACATTTAGAGACCCATAGAGTAAGTAAGAGAGACAGATGTATACACCAACATACTTACTTTAATATCCAATGACACACCCACATAGAGACTGAGACACTCATGTATATGTGTACTGAAGAAGTGACACTAACAAGTCACCCATCAAGACAGTTAGACATTTAAGCATGTCTCAGGCCTGCTACTGTAGAGCCTGTGTATGCAGGGTGTACTTCAACAAATTTTCTGTTCTGCTTCCCCTGCTTGTTGTTTGGTTATGACAGTCCTTGGAAAAAAAAGCAGCAACAGACTTGAAGCATTTGTCAGATAAAATAAAGAAGCATGCACACACAAGAATCAATATGGAAAAACTGACAAGACTAGGAATGTGGGATGATACACCGATTGAAGCCCACATAAGTAACACGTACCGCAAATCAATAAAGAAACACAATGAAGCAGTTGATAGGGAAAGACACATACTGTAAAAAATAATTGATAATATTCATATCTGTGATTTTGAACTGGCATTATGAGGGCATGATGAATCTGAAAGTTCCTCACATCCTGGTATATTCAGAGGCCTTGTGGATTTAATAGCAAACATAGACAGTGAAATGGAAGCCCATTTTGCAAGTGCTACAGTCTTACAATGCACCTCTTAAATGATACAAAATGAACTCAAGTGTATTCTAGAGATTATAAAAAGCTATATTGTCCAATAGTTAAAAAACACAGACTTTGTGGCTATTCCGGCTGATGACACCACTGATGTGGCCACTAATACAGTCCGTATTAATCTTTTGGTACCTTGATAATCACAGTAAAGTTATGGAGAGGTTCTATGGTTTCACACATTTAAGATACTCCAAGGCAGGAACCATTACTTCAGCTATACTACGTGAACTGAGCTTGATTTTTCCCTAGCAGTCTCAAAAACAAAAACGTATTGCACAAAGCTATGATGGTGCTTCAGTAATGAGGGGAATCTTTGGGGGAGTACAAAAAAGAATCAGAGATGTGTATCCTAATACCCATTAAGTGCACTGTTATGCCCACCAACTTAATCTTATTATGCAACAAGCAGTAGCAAAGATCTACTAGGCACAAATTTCCTTTTTGGATGTAGCAGGCATGGCAGCATTCTTCTCACATTCCCCCAAAAGAACAGAAGTACTTCAGGAAATTGTGGCCAGAAGGCTTCCAAGAGGACCTTCAACTCGATGGAACTTTCACCAACGTACAATCAACCTAATATACTAATACAGGATTGATCTTGAGAAATGTTTCAACACCATAGAAACCAATAATGACTTTGAATCGAAAAGTCAGAATGAGGCCCGTGGCTTTGCTAGAAAACTACAAGACAGAGAGATTCAGTTCTATCTGTTTTTATTTCAGAAAATAATGCCTAATGTCAACATATTATACAACCAGTTACAAAAACACAAAATAGAAACTGTCTTTGTGCAAAAGGTACCAGTCTGTTTGTCACCAGCATGAGCAAAGTCAGAAAAGGGGTTGACAATTAAGGCAGAAGACTGCCAAACAATTCTAGTTTCTCAAACTGCAGGAAAAACAATTAGCAGTCTGGTCAGAATTGCAAAGGAGATAAGTGACACTATAATTGTGCAACCAAAGGAACTTTTTTCTTTTACAAAGCATTTGGTGAGTGTCACATTACTGCACAGTGATCAGTCTGCATACAATGTTATTTCCTTCCCTGAGGAAGCACTGAATGAGGCTGTGGAAGCTTATCCTATGCTCAACAAAGAGGATGTGAGAACCGAGTTAACTGTACTGTACTCAATGCATGTGTGTTGGAAGGCCACTGGTGCCATTTCTTTGCTCGCTTTAATTCAGAAATGTTATATGGAAAAGTCACTTACAGAGAAAGTGGCTTTACTAAAAATAATCATTACCACTCTTAATCACAACAGCAGGATCTGAATGATGTTTTCCACATTAAACAGAATCAAGACATTCCTGAGACACACCATGGTTGAGGAAAGACTGAATGCTTTAGCAATGCTCTCTATAGAGACAGACCTTGTTAACAGAATCCCAGACTTTAATGTTCAAGTCATTGAGAAGTTTGCAGCTATTAAAGACCGATGTGCTGATTTTTCTACAAAAAGTGAAAAATATGTTAATCCTAATATTTCTTGAATGCTGCTAGTTTGTGATCCGCTCAGTTGTTCCTCATTTGCTGTACAGATATTGGTGACACTGAAATCACTGGTGTATGCCTGACTTCAATCTGTCTAATGTTAACTTATGGTTGTATGCTCTCAATGAGATGTACAGTGCCTTGTACGGTGCCCTACTACCTTTAAATGTTTCTTCTTTGCTGTCTCACTTTGTCCAGTCCGACAAATCACAATAGCTTGTATTTCCTCAGTAGATTTAATTTCTGTGGTTATACTGAATAAGCAGCTACCTACATTATCATATGAAATCTCTTTATTGATGTCATAACTACCCTTTCACAATTCCCTTAACTTCTTTCGTTCTCAAATTAGCATGAAAATGCATTAGTGACGACTCGTTTTTCAAACTTTTCTTGGAAGACCCGCTGTGCCTACTAGTCAATCACGCACGTTTCTGGGGCGAAACGTCAATGTACTTGTGATAATCCTGACCCTACTCTCTCCACCCCACGCGAAATGGAAATTTAAATTCCCAAGCGGTGTGGAGCTTCATGTACCTAGGGATGGATGTCCTTTGAATGACTAATTTCAACAATTCTTGCAGCACTGTATATATCTTGTTCACATTTAGCACTTTTTTCGACACTTTTTGCACCATATCACTTGCGCCATTGGAACAAATTGTATGTTCATGAACTTTGACAGCATTCTAATGTCAGCTCGACACCATAAAATGTAAAAAATATATGGATTTATCCTTAAATGCAAACTTTGTTTGATTTATTTTTGGTGTATTTTTCGTTTTGTGACTCATTTGGTCTTTCCGTTTTATTGTTTATTGCTGAAAAGTTTTGAGTATTGTTGGTTTATTGGTTATTATTCAGTATACCAGGAATCAACTCTGTACTCGACAGAACCACATTCTCCACATTCAGGGTGTATAACTGTCACAGTAGACTGCAGTAATGGGTGAACTGAAGATTAGGGATCCTTAATTGTGAGAGACTGTTGCACAAAGAAAATGAGACTGCAGGGAAAGAAATAGTGCCAGGGAAGTAACAGTGAAAGAGAGGGAACAAGAGCTGTGACAGCTGTATCTATGGGACACAGCTGTGCAAAGAAGAAAACAATGCTCACAGTTGGTGACCCGAAAAAATAGCAGTTGACAGAAAAATGACCAGATTGAGACAGTATTTATTGTGAGAGACTGCAGTGGAGAAGAAATTGAGGGGGAGATTTACTAAGATTTTGCGCCGTGTTTGCGTTACAAAAGTGACGCAAATCGGCGCAAAATCTTTTTTCCCTATTTACTTTCCAGCGCTAAACTTGTTTAATGCTGGAAATAACGGAAAAGTAACGCAAAGCAGCGCATAACCATGCTTCGCATTACTTTGCGCCATGGGTGTGTACCATGGGTGGAGCATGGGTGTTCCCATGCAACCACCCAAGGTTTCTCACGCTAAACCCAATTTACTAAATAAAGTAGATTGGGTTTAGCGAGAGAAAACTGCGTCCTTTTCAAGTAGGCGCACGGAAGGAGAAATGCATGCATTTTTCCTTCCTTTTCCTATTTTGCATGCGTGCTGCACTGTGCAGCACGCATACAAAGTGGGAAAAACTTTGCATGAGTCTGGGTATCATATTTTGTACAGCAAGGGTATCCTTCCTGTACAAAACATATGCTAGACTAATGCACACAACCTAGCCCTATGGTGCTAAGGTATGTGCGTGGCGTACGGCAGCTGTAATCAGCGCCAGCGCAAGGGAAAGGGGAGGAGAGAGCCATACATATGAAGATATGGCGATCCCCTGTTCCCTCCCTGTCTCTCAACGCAGCGCAGCCTCGCTGGGGGCTGCACTGCACTGCGTGTTTTTTTTGTAAATCTCCCCCACAGTGTTTTCCCAGCTCAGATTAATTGGCAGTGCACGGCACAATACTGACTAAATATATGGAGCAGGTGCCGATTTTTGTTTTTATTTGTTTCAGTGTTTTGTAATGCACCAATTATTACCTTATGATAACTTTGAAGCAACTTTTCAGAAGTAGGCTAAAGATGTTTTTGTCAGATTCGGATCAAATCCTAGCTACTCCAGCATATTGTTAGGCTTGTGCCCCACCAGTCGCAGGATACCTCACCCTGTGCTGCACTGAATACTGAAAGTCGTTTGTGGGTTACACATGTGATCCAGTCAGATTTAAAACTACCTAGTCAGATGAGAGAAAGAATCCATTGCTCAGAAGATCGCTTGAATGAAGTCAGAGAGAGCAGGCTAGGCAGTAAGCCTCGGATCCTCTCTGTGGTGTTAGCCCCTCACTACGCTTTGCACTGAAACATATACGAAGGTAAAACGTATGTGAAGTAACTAGACTGCCCAGTGCCCACTCATGAAATTAACACTGGTATTCCTTTTCTTTCAAAAAAGTATTTGTTTGTACATTGTACTGTAAAGAAATAGGTGCTTTGAATTATTAATGTGGCGTCTTGGGGTAGTGCTGCACACATGGCTATCATTTGTTTCGGTATAAAGCAATTTAGGACTCCATCTTCTAGGACGTCCTTTCTGGCGACCCTCTGAATTGGCCAAGCTGAAGCTAGCCTGTCCTCTTCTCAGTTTTTTTTACTTCTGATGTAATTGGAATTCTTCCCCCCTTGCATCATGACTTGTTCAGAGCAGACCCGCCACTCCTTCAGCGCCGTCACTTTAGTTCAGTGCAGAATCCCATTCCTAGACCAACGTCACTCTCCAACCCAGGCGCCCTAAAATATAATGCTGTGCTGTCTACAGCGAGCATGCTATCCTCCAGGAAGCGGGGGAAGCAGAGGAACTAGTGGGGAGAAGGGATGGGCAGAATGCAGATGCAAAGCACATCACTCACGTCTCCCAATGTTTAGCAGAAATTGTGCACCAGATGCATGTATTTGTCAAATACGCGTTCATCCAAGGGTTTGTTGGCGCTACATTAGAAACGCTTATTATCCAACTAATTGGTACACATACTCTGGTCACTTTATTTAGTTTCCTTAGGGGCCCTATTTTTAACAACAGCTTGGATTTACTTCTGCTCTCAATCAGCAATCCTGGTCTACCTAACTGTCTTTCGAGGGATTGTTTTAAGTGATTTGTTTTCATGAAGTGCTTGTAATAACCACTGCGGCGCTCCTGCCAGTTCCAGACAGGAACTGTAATTATTAAGAGCAACTTGGAGAAATCACAAATGCGTGTAAAAGAACAGGAGAGCATCTTTCAAATGTGCGCATGGAGAAGAATTTAATATCTCAAAATTTTCGACAAAGTAGGTCCATTTATTTACCCTAAGAATGTAACTAGGTAAATGTCCCTCCTAGACATGGAGAACATGTCTGACATGCAGATTCTATGGCAGTTATAGTCAACCGTACTCTTTTTTTCAGCTCTGCATTTCTCTACCTCCTAAATTAAATCAGGTTGAACATAACACTATTTTCTTAGAACAGCCAGGGCTTTTGCAGTAGCAACATCTTTTAAATACAAGCATGTAAATAAAACAGCTTCTTTTTTTTGGTATTCTTTTATTATAAAAATTGTAGTACCCGCACAAACATGTTCCATATTTTCACACTTCTAGTGTGTAAATCTTTTGTACAGCTACTGCAGTTTCAAAAACCATGAGTTACTTTGTTTTCTTCTAAGAATGATGGTAGTGGAGTGGGGGCGTCGCACCTTGAACAATCCAGAGTCAGGAATAAAAAATATCACCCTTCACTCACGTTCATTAATAGGTCAACGAGAGCTCTTCTCCTGTCAGCAGGAGATTCCTTTGTTTTGCGCACTCCTTAAGGCCCCCTGTTCAGTTCAAATGACACTTTGCGCAGCTGCCCAGGTGCGCAGCTCAAAGGGAACATAGATCCTAGTACATGGAGTGGGTCATTGTCTGACAGTGATGAGTGGAACTAGACCGACAAGGTGATAGAGAAAATGCTCTAGAGCCTTGTCCTCTAGTACAAAACAAGCAAAAAGGAATGGGTGGGAGACAGGTGCAGAATACCTGCCTAGTGAGAGATTATATACAAAATGAGTTGTTGGAAATAACATGCATCCTTAGGCAGAAGCCTGGTGAGCTCTTGTTTAAATGGCTAGTTTGCTTATGGGATACAGGGGCAGATGGGACATTCCCATCACCTCATGAACTTTTGAAAATGGGATCAGTTACAACGTATGCCATGTTGGGGCAAGAGTTGCAAGGTGCACAGAAGCAGCAAGCATTTTCCTTGGTGGGTTGGTTGATAGAGGGATTGAAGCAGTTGTAGCAAACTGCCATGGACGTTGAGCAGAATTGGGGACCCTGTAGCCCCATCACCGAGGCACATGAGGGAGATGTGGATGCAGACTGCCATATATTCTCAACAGTTTGCAGGGCCCAATGTAGAGCCACTGACTGCAGCGATCAGAGCACGCCTGATTATGATCTCTCCCCCACACATGAAGGAAGCTTTGTTGGCCTTTCCAGGACCTGCTCAGGGACAATCTGTGAGACAAGTGGTATTGTTGATGGCACAGCTGGAAGGGTTGAACAGTCAGAAATCAGCCTGGGTGGTGGGCCAGGATAGTAAATAAGATTGACCTGGCAACAAATATGGACAGATTTATTAAATGCTCGGGTGAAGAATGACAAGATAGAAGGGAAACCAACCAGTTATTTACTTAGTAAATGGAGGGAACTACAGCGTAGATGGAAGGAGAAAAATACTCCCAGTAGAGAACAACCCTCTGCACCTCCTGCAGAGGAGAGAAAAACTGGATCAAGCAACAAAGGGAGGAAAGTACTAATTTCAACCTTGTACCCTGACTTGGCCAGCGATGGCTGGGAAGTCCTGGAGCTGTTATGAAGGTTAGACCAAGCCCTGGTAGTCAGAGAAGTGCGAAAGGTAAGTTCCAGGGACAGGAGACCATATCTCCCTCTCACCGTTTTTAGCCAAAAAGGAGTACAAAATATGATGGCACTACTTGATACAAGTGCAGAAGTAACCTTGAGAAGCGGAAACCCCCAAAGGTTAACTGGGAAAAATGTGATTATCAATGGTTATGGGGGTGCTGAGACAGAAGTGAAACCTGCTAAGATAAAAGTATCAATAGGCAGAGGACCTGCATTTACAGGTCAGGTATTGGTAGCTGAGGTACTCGAGTACATTATTGGTACGTACTTGCTCTTGGGCAAAACTGTTGAGACAGAGTGGGGGAGGGTTACCTTTGGTGTGAGGAACATCCACAACAAGAAGCCTGAGAAGATTTTGGTTTGGCATGCTGAATGTAGCCCCTTGCATGGGGCCCCTCCAACTGAGCCGATTGCATTAAATAACACCACTTACCTGGGGGGCACAAAGAGATTTCAGAGACTATTCAGGGATTGTTGGAAGTGGGTGTCCTCAGACTGGCTGTGAGCCCTTTTAACTCCACTATACGGCCCTTAAAGCAACCAGATAATACATACAGAATGAAAGTTGATTACCGACAATTGAACAAGGTAGCCCCACCTTTGACAATGCTATTCCGGACATTATCACACTGGTTGAGAATTTGAGCAAAGAGGTGGGGGAGTTGTACGCAGTCATTGATCTGGCAAATGCATTTTCCTCCATCAATAACGAGGAATTGAGCCAGTGAAAATGCATGCAGAAAACCCACATACCATGCTGAGGTAGAAGATGAGCTTGTGATGCTTGTTTTTGCCACTTCTAATAGACACAACTATCTGCCAAGGTGCTTTGGTAACAGTACCAGACTGAGGCGTGTGGACTATGGAAGACATACCGTGTACTGACCCCGAACAAGCCTGGAAGTAGTTGAAGGCCGTGGGAGGATGATTGATTGGTACCAGGGAGAGAAAGGTGCAAGATGCAGCTGGTACCAGTCGGTAGGATCCTGGGTTAGCAAAAACACTGATAACACCACTAGAACAACGGGTATGGGAAAGGAACATGATGCTGTGCAAGCCAAATTCTAATGTATGAAAGGAGAGGTGCAGATCCCTCGGGGAAGCTCTGAGACAGAGTCGTGCACTTCTGCTGTTGTGCCCACAGCTGCTGCCCCTGCTTCACCGTTCCCAAGGAGGGAGAGAGAGAGAGAGAGAGAGGTCCGAGCGGGCTTCCAGGTGCTGCTGAAGTTAAGTTTCCTGGTGTTAGGGCCAGACTCTCCTGCTCTATCTTGATTCACATACTTATTTAGTGTGAATGATCCTCCACCCAGTCTGACCAGCAGCCCCCCGCCCCCCAGCGCCTTGAGACCCTCACTGGTGAGTAGTCGCTCTTTACAAGCCCCTGATTGATTGATTTATTGATTTACTGCATTACAGGTGATTCAGGGCTATTTCTTTCTTATACTATTCTTGTGCTTGCATTGCAATATACATTTACAGGTAACAATTCTGCTACAGTTTTTGCCATCGTTGCCAATATATGTTCTATTTTTTATTAAAGTCATTTGTATCAGCTACATGGGTGTTGCTCCTTACTGAGGGCCTGATACACACATAACATAACATGTGTATTTGTAAAGCGCACGTTAACCCCTAACGGGGTATCTTGGCGCTGAATAACAGATGTTTATTGTTACCCAACTCAATGGTACTCATTTTATCAACCTCGAATGGATGAAAGGCTGAGTGGACCCGCCGGCATTTGAACCTGTGACCATGAGGTCGAACACAGGCCCCTGGAGTGGATGCATTAGTCCAGTGAGCCACCACACCTGGCTAAATATAAACCTGAAGTCTAAATGTATACCTGAAGTCTAAGCTTAGACCTGAAGTCTAAGGGTTCAATTCACAATGTAAACTTAGACCTGATGTTTAAGTTTAGACCTGACATAAAGGTAAACTTAGACTTCATATTTAAGTTTACTTTTCTGAATTTGGCCCTTACACTTCAGGTTGAAACTTAGACTTCAGGTCTAAGCTTAGACTTCAGGTCTACGATTACCTTTTTGAATTGGGCTCTCAGCATTGGTTTGTACTTGATTGAGATTGCTTGGTTGGTTGCCAAGAACAAGTCCAACACGTGTGGTGTTGGACTTACTTCAGCTCTGAGCTGGAGTACTGTACTACTGTTTTGTGTCCCTTTTTGGCTGCAGTAACTTTAGAAGTGCAGTTTGTGAATAGCAACAGGCTTACTCTTTTGTGGGTGGGAGCATACCCCCCTAAACTCCTCTATAACTGTCTATAAACCCTTACATACTCCTCCCTTACCCCTGCTATTTAGTTGTAAGTATGCCCCTTTTTCAAGCCACTTCCCTTAGCCCCTTCCAAATGTACTACTTAGGGCCCAATTATGACTTTGGTGGTGCGGCACCGGGACCCCCGCTGCACCACCACATCCGTGGTCAGACCACCCGCCAGATTAGGAGTTTCCTCCTGTCTGGCGGGCTTTGTTTTTAACGTTCCTATGGTGGTGCCCTGAAAATGGGTACCGCAATGGGAGCGCCAAATACAGTTCCTGCACGGCATGGTTTGAAAAATCCATGCCTTGCAGGAACTGGTGTGCATGCACACAGAGGGGCCCTTTGTGCCCCTCCACAGGTCGTTAGGTACCAGGGTGCACTGTAGGGCCCACTTTGCTTCCTATCCGACAAGGTTTTCATGGCGGTGAAACTGTGGCAGAGAGGAAACTTGGAATATGTTTGGCGAGACCAGGGTGGTCCCCCCAAGCATATTACTGCCTCCTGACCGCAGCAACACTGCCAGGGAACGGTGGTTCCCTGACAGCTGCGGCGGGGCTGTAGTGGTCTCAAGTCATAATACGATGGTCGGCAGACAACCACCGCCACGCCCCGAGTCTGATGGTCCGTGTACCTAAAGACTCGTAATCTGGGCCTAAGTAGCAAACATACATATGTAAGAATCTCCCCATAGAAAAGATAGGAGACATCGAGATTTACACTTGTTGGTATGGGACTAGCATTTTGTAGTACTACTAAATGTACTACAAAATGCAGTTTGGGAACAAGCCCCTTATTCTTTTCCTTACAACACATCCTATTTTGTCTTCAGTTTAGCTATATAATTTTCGGTATCATTGGTTCTATGGGCCTGAATCACTCCAACTTTTTTAATACTTTTCTGTTGCCTGTTCATCACGCATTTAAAAATGCATTTGCATGTATTCACTGATCTTTCAATGACCTTTCCATTACAAATATTTTAATATTACCACCAACTCGCCTCCTCCCTTCCAGTTTCAGACTAACAACATAAACGTCTTGGCTGGAATGAAGTCGCGGAGAGCATCTTGAATTCAGACAAATTCGATACCACAGAAAATGATTCAAAAAATACTGCCATTTTCCACAAAACGTTTCCGATAGTGAGGAATAGGTCACAGTGCACTACATTCACAAAATAGAAAGTAAATCGACGGGTTGTCAGCATCACTTAATTCGCAAGCATCTCAGTTTGAAGTTACACATCTGCCAATCTTCCTAGGAAATTATTTGCTCTGTGCTATCATTACCCATAAGTACCATATTTCATACGCCATCTTAAAAAGTGTTTTTACTGTTTCTCCCTGACCTCTGTTCAATTTATGCTGTACTTGTGTGAACGGTAAATGCTTTTACAGGTTCTTGGTTTTGAAGAGGATGCCTAGTTCAACAAATAACACAACCTTCTGTTTTCTGTCTACCTTGAAGAAATCATAGGAAAACATAGGCAAATAGTGAACATTCCCTTTAACAAAAACGGATTTTCTTGCCCGCAGGATGACACTGTGCATTTGCTCCTCACGCTATGAATGCGCTGAGGCATAGATACACACATCAGTGGGTGCAGCGGTAACTGAAAGTATATTTTTATTGCCTGCAATGCAGTCATAGATTGTACTAGATTTAAGTGCAGCAGTAAACCCTTGATAGGATGCATGTGGAAAATGAAGACTTTAAGCTTTTCCATATTATTTTCCTATCTTAAATGTAAGTTGCACTCACAGGGCCGGATTTACTAAGGGCTTGCATTGTCCATGCGTCATGTAAGGTGACACAAGGGCAACCCAAGCACTTAAGTGAGATTTACAGAACATCTGAAGTAACACAAGGCAGCGCAAGTCGCTGCCTTGCGTTACACTGCGGTGGGAAGGCGTTCCATTGAGGAAGCGCGAGTGTTCCCACGCATTCACCCATGGTTTCGTGTCACATTACCAGATTTACTAACACTTGTAAAAATGGGAATGCAGCAAAATGGTACGCCATCGCAGGGGAGGTGTAGGAGGATAAATATGTTTATATCTCCTCATTCTTTCCTCTTTCTATGTGTACTGCATTCTGCAGCACATGCACAAGGAGGAAAAAGCCTCAGAGGATTGTTTTTGTGCAGGAAGGTGTCCCTTCCTGCACAAAAGCAATCCTTGCTGTAAAGCAGGTATCCTTGCACCATGGTGCAAGGGTGCCTGCGTTGGTGCTTGGCAGCCACAAGAACACCAGTGCAGAGGGAGAGCAGGAATGCACCATATTTTAGTAGATATGGAGCATTCCTGACCATTTGACGCAGTGTATCAAGTTGTCTTGCTGCATTGCGTTACGCCAGATATGAGTAAATCTGCCCCATAATTTTCAGTATTTTTTAAGACTATTTTGAAAATTATGTTTATTTTGCTTAACTTCCAATGAACGACACAGATCATCCCTGCGCCAGATCTGGCTTTACATAGTAAATAATTATCACCTTCATTCACAGGAAAAAGTATCACAACATTACATCTTCTTGCATTAACCTCAGAGCCCCTGTCTTACTCAAGGATTCCGCACCCTTCATCTGTGCCCAGGTTCTACTGCCCTTTGCTCTCCCCTCAAAGATTCTCTTGAGCATTTGTAACACTGCTCACCCCTCATGTTATTGAATCTCAGTCCTGCCTCATGGATGTATAGTTACAGAGATAAAGGGCCATTCTGCAGTGGGTTAGTAAATCTGTCCATCATTTAAGCCTATGTTGTTAGATGTTCTATCACTTTTGGGTCCTTCCTCGTGGCCCTCATGTGGGCTTCCTCCAGCAAGGCCCATTCAGTAAGATCTCTCTTTGATTCCACATCTATGGGACACTCTTGCACAGTCATTGTGGTGATTTGACGTAATGCCAAAACCAGACCCAAACTTACAAACTTATATCACATTTTCCCTTTATTATATTGAGTAGGCCCTGCTTGAGTGACAGTTCTGATATGGTGTCTGTGATCCAGCATAGTGCTCTTTGTTTGTATGTGACACTTGATCTCCCAAACATCTACATTTCTCAGCCTCCAAGTGCAACCCTAAATCAGGGTGGTGCACAACCTCAATACTCACTAAACAAATCAACAGAGAACTCTGTTAATCCTTAAACCTGCTATTGTCTCAAATTCTTCTAACTCTCAAACCAGGATAGGTATCAAGTCTCTGGGTTGTCTGATGGATATTAGTGTACAATCAGCATACATGGAGGCATGTATCTTCTTGTACCTACCCTAATGCTCCAGTCCCACAGGAATCCTATCACAAAGGGCTCTATCGCAACGGTGAAGAGGAGAGGAGACAGTGGACAACCCTGTCTTGTGCCACTACTGAGCTCCCATGCTTCTGATACCAGTCCTCCTGACTTATCCCTGGCCGTTAGGTCCATGTAAAGAAGCCACAACTATCCCCTTAAGCTTGGTCCGAATCCCACATCCCGCAAACCAGTATCATGTATTTCCAATCCATTGAGTCAAATGCCCTCTTTATCTCAAGTGTGACAAACGTGCATTCTTCCTCCAGTTGTTCAGTAGTGTGCAATATCTGTTTGAGACAGTATGGATTTAAAAATATGCTATGCTGTGGCATACATCTACATTCATCTTGATGGATGAGAAAGGTAACTACCCCACTAACCTTTGTTCCAAATGCTTTGCTAAGTATTTTAATGTTGGTAGTGATCATCTATAATGGGATGTCGAGTTTAGATGGTCCCAGCCGGGCTTAAGCATCATTATTATTATGGCTTCTGTCATTGTATCTGTTAGTCTACCCAGTGCTTTGGCCTCCTCATATACTTCCTTCAACTTTCACACTATGTGCATTTTGTATATTTGATCAAATTCCACTAGAAGCCCCTCACTTCCCTTTGGCTATCCCCTAGACATGTCCTGGATCTCTTCCTCTATTTCCTCTGCTTAAATTTCCTGCTCCAGGATATCTGCATGGTTAGGTGGCACTCTGGGAAGCATCAGACTATCCAGATAGGTCTTAACCCCATCTGCTGTGGGACTCTCCAATCCTTTATACAATTAAGCGACGTAATCATATTTTGTCTCATTAATGCTGGCTTGGGTTACCTATACAGTCCCATTTGGTTTCTTCAGCCCCATTTTAGACATACTCTGTCACTCCCACGGCAATAACCAGGTTAATAACTTTCCGGGTTCATCTCCTTCACTATGTAGTTTCTGCCTGCACTCCCTATAAGTGAACTTATCTAATCTGTCCAAAGTTCTCTCTATTTCACTTTGCACTTATAATATTTCTTGTTTTTGTGTGCAGTTGTTTCAAATATTTGGAGATCTGCTAAACATCTCTCATACTTCCTAGGGACTTGCTTCTGGTTCCACAGATTTTACTCCCACGTTTGCCTCCTAGGTCTACCTTCATCTGCTTCTATTCTGTGGACCAATTGACTGTGGATTTTCAGTTTGTCGCAAGGTATGTATGTATTGATGTCAGTGGGAATTTCACTTCAGAAACCCGTGTATTCCAACATTTCCGGTCTCAGTCTTCAAGTTGGGACCCAGCAGATACATATACCCTATATCCTTAAATCTACACACAGAGGAGAACAGTCCGAGAGATATCGATCCGTATATGCCACCCCTTCTATACATCCAACTAGGTCTTATAACAGTGATATCCAGTCCAATCTGCTCTGTTATGTGGGAACTATGTAGTGCTCACCATATGTTTAAATGTCCAACTTCAGCCATGACACTTCTAAGGGATGTAGTCATGTGTGGTTTTGTGTGGTCTTTGGGTGGGTACCCATATATATTGCTGTCCAGCATTCAATTGAAGACACCTTTCCAGACAGTTGGGGTGTCCAGATAAGGAGTCCCAATTTCCAGCAAGATCCAATAGAACAATTTCTCATTCATGTTTGGGGCACAGAGGCTCATAATGGTTAGCTCTTCTCCATCCAACTGTCAATGAACCAGTTCATATCTACCTGCTATATCTGCTTTAGAGTAGATAAGCTTAAACGGTATCATCCAGGTGCCAACCATACAGATACTCCTCTAGTATAACTAGTGGCCAAATTCAATTGCCCTTGCCATTTTTATTTATTTTCCTTCACTTCCTCTTCTATCAAGTTAATATCCTGGAGGATTGCCACCTGAACCCTATGCCATCTTAAAAAGGAATGGAATCTGTGTTGCTTAAAATACTCTTTAAAGCCCCTGATGTTCCATGTCAGTGCTCTCACTATTTTCTTCTGATTCATCATGTTCCGTCTAGGGCTAAGAGGAATATTTCATTCTGACGCGGAATTGCCGGAATTTGGTGACTCCGCGTTACTCTTGTAACTGAAAGATCCAGCCAAATTCAGCCAATGTAGCACAGTGGAATTTTTTCCTGTGAGGCTCGAGCAATGCAAGCGTGAGCGAGATTTGGCATCCCTTAGTGCCATTTTCTAACACAGGCGGCCGCAGGCAATCACAAGCGCGCGCGATACGAGGGCTGCTTTTTGACTTGATTTACTCCTGCTCAAGTAGATTTTCTACTTGAACAGCAGCAAAATCAACCAGAAAATCTGTGCACTCTTGCACATCGCTTTTTGCCTTTCGCACAGATGTTTCAGTGCTGCTCGCGCTACTGGTGCAACATTGCAGTGCAAACTGCGCAACATGCATGGAATCTTGCAGTTTTTGCCCACCCCTAGTTCCCTCCCTTTACTTCTCCCTCGCCCTTCTCTATCCTGCTTTGATGGTGAGAACTGCAAGTTCAAGGGCCAATCCAGTGATACACAGTATGCGAGCATCTCTCGTAGCACGATATACTTGTGGCCGAATGGATAGTGCATGAAGTTTGGTCCTTTGCAGTAATCACTACTACAACTTACGTAGTGGTATTGTTTCCCCATTCTCATCAATCTGGATGAATTATAACTTACAGTTCTACCAGTACCTGACCTACCCCTAGAATTATGAATCCAGAAAAAATTAAACAAATCTGTCCCATGCATGTTATCAATGGTTGCCGTCTATATACAAAACTTGCACTTGGTCTAGGTACTTTTTTTCCATCAGCAGGGTATTGCAGTCTTCAGATCACTTTCCTCGGGCCACAGCAGTGCACCAGGGCCTACTGTACCTACAATCAGTACCCCCAGCTTTATCACTATGAATTGTGGGGGGGTGCATCGATATGAGCTACTAAACAGTTTGCTTTGGCATCCCAGTTCTTGTTATGGTACTGTGAGCATCATGTGAGCCTCTGTCCAAAAAAAAAAAAGAGAAGAAACAATTTTTCTTGTATGATCCAGCATTTCTCACTCCAATTATAGAGTAGTGTCTCATCTTCTCAAACTTCTGGTGGTCCCCCATTATCACATTCTGTGCACATGTCTGGGCTGCTACTAGGGAAAGGAAACTTTCTTTCAGGTTGGACCCATGTTCCTCTGCCAGAGTCAGAGTACAGTTACTCTGGACTATCACTCTCTCTATTGGGTCTGGGGTGTTGTACTCGGTGGTCCCAGTCCTCCCCGGCTGGGCAACTTTAGCCAATCCCACACATCCTAAATAGATGAAGAAACACAATCTTCTTTCCTGGAACTTTCTCAGCTTGGCAAGATAGAGGAGCATGTACTACAAATGCATTCCTCTCAGCTTTTTTCCCCTGCATCAAAGGATCTCCTGAGCTTCTGAAACTGGTAGGTGTAATCTGGAAAAATTCTGATGCTCCTGTCCTCTATTTTCCATCTCCGTTATTTAGTACATGCTGCAGAAGTAAGTCGTCTTTCCTAAAGTTAAGGGAGTTCATAATCACTGCCTTTTAGTGTGCTTCAGTTGGAGCAGAGGGGCTAGGACTCTTTGTGCCCTCTCCACCACAAAACATTTTGCCAGTCCTAAGGGGTTCAAAATGTCAGTAATGATTGATTTGCAATGTTTTAGGCCTGAGTGATGGGCAATCATTTTTTCCCTGAGGTGATTGGCCTTCACAAACTTACTTAGCGAAAAATAATTAACCTTTATGGTCCACTCCTATGATCCTTCTGTTTTTTTCATCATCTAGGATGGCTGCCCCAGACATTTGATTAATCCAACAGTTGGAGTTCACGTGGGTGGAAGTGGAAGTAGGACCTCACTTGTGAAGGTGTGATGCCTCCCCTGCTATTGCTTCATCTATTGTTAAACTTGGCATCTTTTGGCGTGTTTCCCCAGAGTTTTTGCTTTCTCACCTCCCGGTTTTGACTCTGTTTTTGCTGGCTTAGTGTCTCTGCGCACTTTCTCACTGCTGTTCAGTGTTAAAGTGCAAGTGCTCCTGTTGTAAAAAGTGTTATAGATTGGTGTTTCCATGATTGGCATATTTGATTTACTTGTCAGTCCCTAGTAAAGTGCACTGAGTGTGCCAGGGCATGTTAATCAAATGCTGTTAGTGGGCTGTAGCACTGGATGTTGCCACCCACACAAACAGCTTGTAAATGTAACTCTGGCCTGCCATTGCAGAGCCTGTGGGCAGTCTGGGACTGCCATGTCGACTTGGCAAATGTACCCGCTTGCCAGGTCCTTACCTTCCCTTTTCTTGAGTGTCAGTCACCCCTAAGGTAGGCCCAAGGTACCCCAGTGGGCAGGGTGCAGTGTATGTGAAAGGTAGGACATGTGCTAGTGTGTCTGGCATGTCCTGGTGGTGGGCAGTCAAAATATCGAATTTTAAATATCGACCTACACTAATATCGAGTTTTTAATATCGTAGGGACAGAATATCGAAGTCAAGAATATCGTTGACCAGAATATTGACTTTAAGGTAAGTAATATCGATTTTTTTAATATCGAAGTAAGTAATATCGAAGTCATTAATATCGTTAGCAAACATATAGTTGTAAATAATATCGATTTTTTTTAGTGTTATGTATTTTATATGTATGTTTAAATTTCTTTTTAAAGTTTTTAAATTATTTTTAAATATATGTAATAAATGTTTAGAAAATAGTAATTTTTTTTAAAGGAAATTTTGCGTTTTAGTATCAGAGCGGGTTGTGGGTTTATAGGGGAATAGGGTGGGAAGTAATTTAATTATAATTAATTAATTAATATGTTTTTATTTATTGTTATTCATTGTTAATTTATAGTTAATTAATTATTAATTGGTAATTAATTTATATTAATTGGTTAATTTATAATTATATTAATTATAATTAATGTATTATTATTTTTTATTTATTGTTATTGTTAATTAATTTATTGCAAATTAATTATTAATTGGTAATTCATTTTAATTCATTGATTAATTGGTAATTAAATTAATTATGTTATTTTTAATGTGTAGCGGGTTGTGGGTTTATAGGGGAATAGGGTGGGAAGTAATTTAAATATAATTAATTAGTTAATATGTGTATATTTATTGTTATTGATTATTAATTTATTGTTAATTAATTATTAATTGGTAATTAATTTTTATTAATTGGTTAATTAAAAATTATATTAATGATAATTAATTTATTAATATTTTTTATTTGTTGTTATTGTTAATTAATTTATTGTTAGTTAATTATTACTTGGTAATTAATTTTTATTAATTAAATAATTGATAATTAAATTAATTTTGTTTTTTTTATGTGTAGCACATTGTGTGTTTTTAGGGGAATAGGGTGGGAAGTAATTTAATGTTATTTAAGTAAATATTAATTTCATTTAATAGGTATTTATTAATAATTATTTTGTCAAATAATTAATAATATGTTATTTATTTAAAAAAATATATATATAAGTATGTTCATTTAACCCCTACGCGATCCTACATTTTCCCTACTGTTGCACTCACTGGAGTGGGAATAGTAATTTTTACCCCTACGCTATCCAACACTTTCCCTACTGTTGCACTCACTGGAGTGTGAATAGTAATTTTTACCCCTCCGCTATCCAACACTTTCCCTACTGTTGCACTCACTGGAGTGGGAATAGTAATTTTTACCCCTACGCTATCCAACACTTTCCCTACTGTTGCACTCACTGGAGTGGGAATAGTAATTTTTACCCCCCCGCTATCCAACACTTTCCCTACTGTTGCACTCACTGGAGTGGGAATAGTAATTTTTACCCCCACGCTATCCAACACTTTCCCTACTGTTGCACTCACTGGAGTGGGAATAGTAATTTTACCCCTACGCTATCCAACACTTTCCCTACTGTTGCACTCACTGGAGTGGGAATAGTAATTTTTACACCTACGCTATCCAACACTTTCCCTACTGTTGTACTCACTGGAGTGGGAATACTAATTTTTACCCCTACGCTATCCAACACTGTCCCTACTGTTTCACTCACTGGAGTGGGAATAGTCATTTTAACCCCTACGCTATCCAACACTTTCCCTACTGTTGCACTCACTGGAGTGGGAATAGTAATTTGATTTTCTCCGCTATCTAATATTTTGTATTTTTTTAGCTAATGTACTGTATAATTATTTTTAAAAAGATTTAAAATAATGTAACTTTTTAAAATTTGTTACATATATTTATTTAATTTTTATTTATATTATTCTTTTATGTGTATAGATGTATTTATAATTTATAAAAAATAAACTAAACAATTTATAAGTTATTAAAATAAATATTAAAACATATTAATAAGTAAGTATATATATATTATATATTATATTTATATGTTTAATGTATTTTCAAATTATATATATTACTTATAATTTTTAAGCATTTTAAAATAGTTTTAACTATGTTTCTTTTGATTATATGTATTATTTACTTTATTTTACAATATTTTTTTAACTTAAATTAAAAACGATATTTTTAACAACGATATTTTTGACATCGATATTTTTTTCTCTATATTTTTGTACTTACCTTAATGTAGATAGGATGTCGATATTCTTGTCTTCGATATTTTTGCTGCAATATTTTTGTAGGTCGATATTGTGACCTTCGATATTTAGTCAGTGATTCAGTCCTGGTAGTGAAATACTGCCAATTTCGTTTTTCACTAATGCAAAGCTACCTGTTCCAATAGGACAGAATGGGAAGTTTGTTTATAACATCTTATAAACATAACTGGCCCTAGGAACAAGGTAGAAAAATAAAGTTTAGTATGCCTGAACTCAGAATCTAAAGATGCATCTTTTAGTGAAGGTGATTTTTACATTCTGTGTTTGAAAATACCACTTTTAGAAAGTAGGTATTTTCTTGCCTAACCATCCAGTGTGCCTCTGCTAGGTTTGTGTATTGCATGTCTGGCTTTTGGATGACAGGGGCTGAAGAGGGGCAGCGGCTCCAGAAGTCTGATGGGTCAGAGCTGGGCTGAATAGACCTGGGTTGCATTTAGAGTACTGGGAGGAGATTTCCTTGCACCTGAATGGGCCTGGTCTGCCTTGCACAATGCCGTCTCCACCCCCTGCCAGGAAGCTGCACCAGTGAGGACAGAACTGGTTTTGGCTGGGTACAGACACTCTCTGCCTACAGGAAACAAAGGAGTTGGTGGTATAAATAGTGGGGTCCAGACCCCAGAACTTTAGAACTCTTTTGGACCAAGAAGACTGCCAAGAAGAAGAGCTGGAGAAGCTGTGAGGAGGAACTACCACTTTGCTGAGTGCTTTGCTGTGTTGGCCTGCAGTGGCTGCTTCTGTCTTGGGCAGTGAAAGGACTGGACTGAACTTTCTGCAATCTATTTTTGTGAGTTTCTACAAGGGCTTGAGGTAGAGCTTGCCCCCTGATCAAG
Source organism: Calotriton arnoldi (assembly GCA_963921515.1). Classification (NCBI taxonomy): domain Eukaryota; kingdom Metazoa; phylum Chordata; class Amphibia; order Caudata; family Salamandridae; genus Calotriton; species Calotriton arnoldi. Next base: position 2,065,591 of record CAWUFW010002709.1, read on the forward strand.
AAGTCTCAGGAACAGCAAAGACTTCAAGTTCTTCTGCCCTCAGCACTGGGGACTGTGTGTTTTGGGCTGCAACAGAAGAAAAAGCAACCCAACGCCATCTACAATGACTTTGTGTCCTGAAAGCACCGCGGAGGGCACCGCCGCAACACCGCAACGCGACTCTGGTCTCACTGACGACGCCTGCTGGTGCCGCCACCGAGCCACTGCTCGCACCGCGACCTGTGGGCACCGCACTCCGCATCGCCTCGCTTCACGATGCCGCCTTGGTATCTCCGATGCCGCCGCTCCAACCCGGAAATCAACGCCGCTGCCTGCACCGTGGTTCGAGGGCACTGCTCGTAAAGTTACACGACGCACCGCCCTCATTCCGCACCGCAGCCTTGGTCTACCGACGCCGGCGCCATCGACTCCAGTTCGTCAGCCGACGACAGCGCTTCAGCAACGATGATGCCGCTGCTTGCACCGTGACCTGCCAGTACCGCGACGGGCACTGCATCACTTCGCACCGCGACCCTGGTCTCACCGACGACACCATTTGATGCATCCACCGAGCTGCAGCTCACACCGTGACCTGAGGGCACTGCACGCCGCACTGCTGCACTTCGCACCGCAGCACCCCACGCCTACCGACGCCAGCGCTCCTGACTTCAACCGCGAGGAGTTCGATCTGCAACGCGTGTGACTTCAAGGGCCCGACGACTCCTGCACCGACCTCCGGAACCGACGCCCATGGACGCCATACTTTCAGAGCTCAACGAGAGGTCGCCGACACCCTGCATTTCTAAAGGTACTGTTTTGCGGGTCTTCCCGACACCATAGCTGGCCCGCGACGCCGCAGTCAGCCAAAACTGTTTGGATTTGTTTGTTCATGATGCCGTGATAGCCCCAGAGGGAGCTATCGAGTTTAAAGAATTGTTTTTCAAGGTTATTTTGATAACTGAAGATTTCTAAGTACTGTATTGTGAATTCTTATCGTTTTTGGTCTTGTCTTGAGTATATAAAAATATTGGATATTTTTCTAAACTGGTGTGGTGTCTGTGGTGTTCTGCACCTTCTTGTCAGCCACAGATTCCTGGTTCTGGAATGTGGTGAAGGTTGCCTCGCACTGTTTGAACTGTGAGAGCAGTTACGCCTGACTTGCTGCTGGATGGGCTCAAAGCCTCTTCCTACTTGAATAAAGTCTACTCACTTCAACTATCTACGCCTGGACCTTTTCTTGTGAGAGACCTACTTCCACATTTTGGTGACGAGGATGGGATGCCCTTTGGACTCTGGCAAAAGTGGAAGAAGGTGTTTTCTCACTATGCTCGTGTCTGTGGTACCTCCCTTAGTGCAGAGAGGAGAACTTCTCTACTAATGCACTGCTTAGGTTCTGAGGGACAGGAAGTATTTGAGCACCTACCTGATCTCACTGATAGTGATGCTGCATCACTTAATGAGTACGAAATTTGTATTAAAAAGCTAGATTTACACTACCTTCGTAAAATAAGTACTGTGCTTGAACGCTATCATTTTGGTAGAAGGATACAGAGGCAAGATGAGTCGGTGGAGCAGTACATAACAATTTTGCACAAATTAGCCTCTACCTGCAACTTTGGTGCCACATTGGAGGAACGCCTGAGGGATCAGTTTATGTTGGGTTGTGTTCAAGACAAGACTAGGGTTGCTCTCTGGCAAAAGGTCAATCCCTCTCTACAAGAGGTCATTACCATCGCAAAGAGCCATGAGCATTCGAAAGCGTGTGTTGACATCATAAAGAAAGAATCTTCTTCTGATAAGAATGATCACTCTGAGGTCAAGGTTGTTTCTGATAAGTCCATTAAATCTAAAAGTGTCCTAGATCAAAAACCTTCTTATCAGGCTCAAAGATCATCTTACCAAACTCCAAGACCTTTTTATCAAGCTCAGAGATCTTTTAATCCAAAGCAATTTCAAGGCAAATGCTACAGGTGTGGTGACTCTGGTCACATGGCTGATTCTAAGAACTGTCCAGGTTGGAAAGTAATTTGCAAAATTTGTGGTAAAAAAGGTCATGTTTCCAAATGCTGTAAATCTGGTAAAGATCACAAGACTGTCGAAGAAGTTGATGTGTTCGATGACGATGCTGAAGAAGTCATTATTTGTCAGGTTTCAGGAGATAAGCCTGATGGTCCTTATAAGGATGTTTTAATTAATGATGCATCTGTCAAAATGCTTTTCGACTCTGGGGCCAAGATTACACTTGTTCCCAAAGTATTTTATGAGAGTAATTTACAAGATAAGGTTGTCCTTAAAAAACCTGACATCAGACCAAAGGGATATGGTGGAGTCACCATTGACCTACTTGGTTACTTTTGGGGGTCAATTAATTTCAAGGGGAGGGTGATCTCTGGAAAAATTTACGTGTCGATGAAAGGTGACTCACTTATAAGTTGGCTTCATAAAAGGGATCTGCATGGGTTTCTTGACCCCAACGAAGATCCTCAGGTCTGTCTGAAGGAGTTGCCACCTGTTAGGGTGGTTGACTATTTGATTCATGATTTGATTAAAGATTTTACTGCTGTTTTCGCAAGTGACCTAGGCTGTTTCAAAAATTATGTACATCGCATAAGACTTAAGCAAAATATTATCCCTAAGGTTGCCAAGGTTAGGAGTGTACCTCTCTTAGTGAGAGAGAGCATGAAGTGTGAGCTGGACAAACTCCTGGCCAGGGGTATCATCCAAGAAGTCAAGGCAACGGAGTGGGTCTCTCCTGTAGTGATGGCTCGTAAGGCCAATGGCAAGGCCCTACTCTGTGTGGACTTGAGGGAACTCAACAGAGCGGTGGTCGTTGACCACTACCCTCTACCTAATATTACAGAAATGTTGTGTTCCCTTGAAGGGGCGAAGCACTTTTCTTCATTGGATTTAACCTCTGCTTATCACCAGGTTAGGCTACACCCTTCTTATCAAGAATACACGACCTTCGTGACACCGTTTGGTACTTTTACATTTCTAAGAATGCCATTTGGACTAATTTCGGCTGCCTCCGTTTTCCAAAGGGTAATGGAGGGCATTCTTGGAGGTTTAAAGGGTGTGAAGGTGTATCAAGATGACGTGCTCATTTTTGGAGTTGATTTGGAACAACATGATTTGAGGCTGAGGTCTGTTTTAAGGAAGTTACAAGATGCTGGACTCACCCTTCGAGCTGACAAATGCAAGTTCAATGTCAAGGAAATTGAGTACCTTGGACATTTTGTTTCAGCAGAAGGAATCAAACCCAAGACGGCTCTTGTGAATTCTATCAACAATTTGCGTTCACCCTCTAGCAAGGATGAGCTTATCAAATTTTTGGGTATGGCTGAATTTTATCATAAATTCATTCCAAATTTTGCAGGGAAAACCTTGTCCCTAAGGTCATTGTTGAAGAAAGGGAGTGAATTTCAGTGGTCAAAAGATTGTGAAAAGGAATTCATTGGTATAAAGAATCACCTCAACAATGCACCATGCCAGAGTAGTTTTGACCCTGCAAAATCGTCTTATCTCATGACTGATGCCAGCTCAACTGGTCTAGGGGCTGTACTATTACAAAAGGTAGATGGCGTAGAAAAAACTATCTTGTTCATCTCCAGGCCTCTAAGAGGTGCGGAATGCAATTACTCTGTTGTTGAGAAAGAGGCGCGGTGTGTGTTCTGGGCTGTGCGCAAGTTAAGAAAATGTTTATGGGGTAAAAGATTTAAGATTCTATCTGACCACAAACCTCTCAAAGAGGTTTTTACCATGAAGGGCAAAGATTTTGTCTCTCACCGCATTCGCAAGTGGGTGGTGGCTCTTCAAGAATTATCGTATTTACCTGGTCCTAACAATATTCTCACAGACTGTCTTTAAAGACTTGGCTGTGTGGATGATGACACGATTGATGATTTTGAGTGGTTTGCAGGAGATTTGGAAGAGGATGTGAATGTGTGTTTGATCAGTGAAGGTGTTGTTTCGGAAAATGAATGGAAGGAACACCTTGTTAGTGATGTGACTCTGCAAAAGGTCATCGCCATGGTGAAAGGTGCTTGTTGTTATAAGAGGGACTGTGATGATCTGCTCAAGGATTTTTGGCATGTCAAGGAGGATTTGGATGTTGTAGATGGTTTACTTATGCGTGGTAGTAAGCTTGTTCCACCACTTGTTTTGAGGGAGAAATTGGTTGGGAATGTTCATGCCTCGCACATGGGCATAGCCAAGACCAAGGAGAGAATCAGGGAAGTGTACTGGTAGCCCGCCATGGATGTTTTTGTAGAAAGACTTGTTCGGGAGTGTGCAGAGTGTGCTAATTGTGACAAGTCGTTCAAGTGTAGGACACAACCAATGGTAGTTAGAGAGCAGGCTGCTTCTCCTTGGTCTGACATTTTCATAGACATTTTGGGGCCAGTGAAGTTGAGATCACAAGATCGTTATGTCATTGTGTGCATTGACTTGTTTTCACGGTGGCCGGAGATTAAGATTGTGAGCTCTGTTGAGTCTGCTGTTGTAGTAGAGTTCTTGGATGAACTTTTTGAGCGAGAAGGCTTCCCGCAAACCATTTTGTCTGATAATGGAGTTCAATTTACTTCTCGTTTAGTGGAGGATTTTCTGACTTCAAGGGGAATTACACACAAGACGTCTGCCCTTTATCACCCACAAAGTAATGGTGTGGTTGAAAGGTTTATCAAGGTTCTTAAGGAAGCTATGCAACAGGCTAGGTCTTGTGATGATTGCTGGGAGGTTGCTGTGAGAAGAAAGGTAAGAGAATATCGTTTCACTCCCCATTCCTCAACAGGTGTAGCTCCCTTTCGGCTGTTTAAAGGTAGAATGGCGAACGTGGAAGTGGCTCCCTCTTGGGTTTCTGCAAAGAGAGCGTTGGTTGATAGAAAGGTGGGTAGCGCGGATGGTTGGAAGGAAAGGGAGAAAGGCAAGATGGATGAAAGGAAAGTCCGTTATGATATGAGAAAGGCTGTGAAGAGTACGATAATCGAAGTTGGTGACTGGGTCAAGATCAAGTTGCCAAGGAAAACCTCTGGTACGTCCAAATTCAGTCAGCCAATTCAGAACATCAAGGTGTTTAAGAATGCCATAAAGACAAGTGATCACAGGATTTGGAATTTGGGCAGAGTGGCAAAATGCCGCTCACCACCTTTGTGTCCCACCAGTAGTTCCTCTTCACAGTTGGTAGAATAAGAATCTGAGGTTCCTGAGAGGTGTTTAAGATCGCTTCGTTTGAAGCGTGTTCCTCTTCGTTTACAAGATTTTGTTTCTTAATGTATTTCTGTTATGTACAACTTGTTTATTTGATGCCTTTCTTTATCTTTTTGGTTTAATTATATTTATTGTTCTTCTGTTTGATTATGAAGGGGGAGGTGATGTGGTGTTCTGCACCTTCTTGTCAGCCACAGATTCCTGGTTCTGGAATGTGGTGAAGGTTGCCTAGCACTGTTTGAACTGTGAGAGCAGTTACGCCTGACTTGCTGCTGGATGGGGTCTCAAAGCCTCTTCTTACTTGAATAAAGTCTACTCACTTCAACTATCTACGCCTGGACCTTTTCTTGTGAGAGACCTACTTCCACAGTGTCCTTTTGTAGTGCTTACACTGTATTACTGTTGGTTATGTGCAAATGCTTTACACACTGCCTCTAAGATAAGCCTGACTGCTCATGCCAAGCTGCCAAGGGGGTGAGCAGGGGTTATTTTAGGAGTGTAACTCCCTTATCCTGACTAGGAAGAAGGTTCCCTATTTGGACAAAGGTACCTACCTCTACCAACTAGAGACACCCATTTCGAACATCTATGTTCAGGTAAGACAACTTGTATGAATGAAATTTAACTTAGTAAGTAAGAAACTAACTGCTACTGTTGTTTATCTAGATTTGTGTATACAATGTAGGTCATCATGGCAGCATCTCTCCTAATGTTCAAGATAGTTAGAGAAGTATAACTCTATAACTAAGCGCTATGCTTCGAACATCTATGTTCAGGTAAGACAACTTGTATGAATGAAATTTAACTTAGTAAGTAAGAAACTAACTGCTACTGTTGTTTATCTAGATTTGTGTATACAATGTAGGTCATCATGGCAGCATCTCTCCTAATGTTCAAGATAGTTAGAGAAGTATAACTCTATAACTAAGCGCTATGCTATCTCTTAAGTTACAAGCACATAAAAAGGCTGCGTAAAAATACTTGAAGGCAGCAGTGCAAAGTAAAAGTTAAACAAACTACTTCAGGCATTTGGAACTAATGCATTACAGTGAATGATCTTTGATTCAATTCCCATTTCTCAACCTCCTTGATGGACCAACTCGGTCTCCCTTTTTAACAATGCATAGATGAATACTACACATCGCTGTGAAATAAATAACTTGGAACTGTACAAGCTACATAAACAAAGTCACAGAGAGAATGCATTACTCACTGTTTCACTATAGTAAGAGGAGAACAGTCTGCAATGGCTTCTTAATTAATCTGCTAATTCAAGCGCCAATGTAGAGTACGATTAGGTAGCGCTAAGCGCCTGCCTAGCAGAAAATAGAAACTGGATCACACAATAATATACCAGTGTAAACTAAACGTAACTTACCTCTGAGCGTGAGCAGCATGCTATTTAGAAAAAAAATGTTAGGATTGTAGAACACAAACACAACAAATAATTAATATACTCACTGAGCCCCAAAATCTCGATGCCTAGCAGGTTGAGCAGGTCCTGTTTGTGGTCCAGAATGTGTGCCAGCTGCTGGGCGGTGTGCTGTACCTGGCTATTGAGCTGCACGCGCCGGCGCACTGTCCCCGAGTGCCGCCCACACTCCCACAGGGGGTATCCGCTACCAGGCCTGCCGCCTGCTGCCTAAAAACATTAGTGCTGCTACCTCCTCCTCTCCAAAGATCGCACTGGGCTGCACACCTGGGTGGCGGCGCCACCCAGAAGGAAGTTGTCCCTCTGCAATGGCGCTGGATGGGGTAGAAAAAAGAAGAAAAGGAAAGAAGAAAGAAATAAGGAAATAAGGGGAAATAAAGTAAAAAAGTCACAAAAAACACAAAACAAATTCCCAAAAACATAAAATACACAATCACAAAGACACACACTATAAAAAAAAAAAAATTAGGGGTAGATATGTAATAAAGGAGGAGGATTAAAGAGATTGAAGAGAGATAAGATTTAGGCCCAGCACCATTACAGACAGCAGAAAAACAAGATTGATATGCCCATGTGGACCGAGTGGTGCGGTTAACGTGTGATTTGGAATTTCGAGATCACACTTGAGAACCATGTAGTGCCGTTCATCCATGATTTGGAGTGCAAGGAGGCATTCTGTGTTCCCATCGCAACGAGAACGGGCACGCCTGCAAACTCCACCCATAAGCATACTTTTTTTATACCCCACAAAGTTCTGCATTGCAGAACTCCGCAAACTCTGCCCAGGCCTATTAAGAACCCCTAAGGCTCCGTTCCCTCTGACCTTCCAGGGAACCCCCACAACGTGAGTAATTTCTCTGGGATTGGGCCTCTGTATCCTCTGTCTTGAGGTCAAGTAAATGGGTCAGTTCCAACTATGGCTTCACAGTGTTTTACAGATTGGTGACCTCAGACTGTAGCTCAGTCACTGATTTCTCCAACTGCTGTGTTATTTCACTGACTGGGAAAGATCTCAGACCTCATTGAAGATGGTATTGCTCTTGTTTTACAGCGCATGTAAGGAGTTTTCAATTGCAGCTAATATCTGTGCAACACAGTGTTCCATTTGTGAGGATACTTGCCCTGTTAATGAGTGTTCAAGTGGGGGCTCACCATATGTGTACTTATCTATGATGTTCTGCTGTGCTACCCACTCTGTCCTTCCCAATCTTTAATGTGTATGTCTCAGGTGTGATTTACCCGGTTGAACTTCTTTGGAGTTTAGGGGCCTCTGCAGGGGTCACAGCCCTGAGTGATCACTTTGGGGAATCCAAAGGCTTTTCTGCCCACCCCCCAATGTTTACATAAGAGTCGCTAGAGAAATTAATAAGCAGAGCTCCCTCCACCCCTCACTGCCTATGTGCACCTCTTGCCTGTAGTCCAAGCCTCCTCCCTCCAATGTTCCAACAGGGTCTTTGGCTATTGATTTATTTCCCCCTGTGCGACACCAAGCCCTGTATAACACTGTACAGACCAGTCCCATCCAGTGCAGGCACTCCCAGCATCTTCTAGTGCTGTCTCCCCTGAGGCTCAACTGCAGGACTCACCATTTTCTACATTTCTACTGAAATCTGGGGCCCGGCTTTACATGCACCATGTGGGTCTGCCCGGGACCCAGCTATACACGACTGATGAGCTCTAATAAGGGCAAAACCAGTTTTGGATTAAATGTGTTTTTGTTCATGGAGGGCCTGACCTGGCAGATTGGACTAGACTTTACATTGGGTCAAGGTAAAGACTGATTTGCATATGGCTGGGTCCAAACTGAGGTGGCATGGTGTTGTACTCTGCAAGGCCATCCTCCACCTCTATGTCTTCACCCCTCCTGCTCTGTTGAATTAGGTTTGTTTTGCCTTAGGATGCTGTGCACTTTTCCACTGCTAACCAGTGCTAAAGAGCTTGTGTTCTCGACCTAAAGCATGGTAAAATTAGCCTACATCAGATTGGCACATTTAGTTTACTTCTAAGTATATGGGACTACATGTATCCAGGGACTGTAAATTAAATGCTACTAGTGGGTCTGCAGCACTCATTGTGTCACCCACTAAAGTAGCCTTTTAAAACATGTCTCAGGCATGACACTACAGCATGTAGTGCAATTTTAAACTACCATTTCGACCTGGCAAAATAAACCTTTTCCTAGGGCTAAACCTTCCTTTTAAATACAAATAACTCTCCCCTAAGGTAGGCACTAAAGGCTCACAGGGCAGGGTGCAGTGTAATTAAAAACAAGGATATGTGGGTTTAAGGTTTACATGTCCTAGCAGTGAAAAACACCTACATTTATTTTCCACTACTGTAGGGCCGATCTCTTCCATAGACTAACAGTGGGTTGCCGTATTACATTTAAAACGTCCTAACTTTAATTGGAAGCAGGTAGGAATATGCTGTTTGGACTGAAACAAATTGTAATTTAAAGTTTAAAATCCACTTTAATGGTAAAGTCATATTTTAAGGCACAGTTCTAAAAATGCCACTTTAGGAAAGTTGGCATTTTCTTGTCCTAACCATTTGTGCCTTCTGCCAGTGTCCTGGGTCACAAGACTGTGAATGGCTCTGTGTTGGCGTTAGTGTATTCTTCCCACACAGTGACACAAAGGGGATTAGGAGTGGACAGGATAGGCCATCCTGCCAGGAAGGCTGGGGCATAGCTGTCACCTGCCCCACTTACATTTCAAAGGGGCTTGCATCCAGCAAACACAAAGGAATCTGACACCAGTGTTTTGTCACCCCAGACTTCTTGGAGTCTTGACAAAGAAGAACTTTCCAGAACCAGATGGTGGAGGTAGGACAGGGTGTTCCCCCCACACACAAATATTGGCACCAGGTATAAATATTGGACCTCTAGAGACACTATTCAGTACACTCCTGTGCCTGTGGAAGATTTCAGGAGGATTGCCCCCCTACCACCAGATTACTGACCTGCTGCTACCAGAGGACTGCCCTGCTGATTAAAGGACTGCCTTGTTGCTTGAAGGAGAACTGGGCCATCTCAATGAACCCAGAACCACCAGAAGTGACTCCAAGGGCTAGCTGGCCCCCTGTGTGAGCTATAGGGACATAATAAGCTCCTGAGGTCTTAAAGCCTGTTGATGGCCTCTGCTGGAATGAATTCTAACCCCCTCAGTTGTTGCCCTGGCAGACACTAGACCCTTGTAGTGGTGTTGGTGGTACGTCTCCACAAATTTAGGCTTAGACAAAGATGCGTCTATAGGCCTGATGTTTCGGCAGTCCCCACTACAGTCTTCTTCGCAGCAGCAAATCCTGTTCAGAAGGACTTCTTGGCAATGGTATCTGGCCTCGTGGAGCCCTCTTTGACTACAGCATCCAGCTTCATCTTGCTGGAGATTTTTGACTTCCAAAACGTGGTCAAAGTACGAAAGTGAAATTCTTCACTGGATTCGACGACAACCGGTGCCCCACTGATGATGATGACCTCCCGGGCCTGGAAATCCAGCTTTTTCCACTTGAAGCTTTTTCCCACCACCATCTACGTTTTGACCGAGACTTCGTCCAGTGACTCTCCAGAGACTCTACCTTCTTGCAAACTTTTCTTCAGAACTTTTTCCAAATCTGGGGGAAGGAGAGACTGGGCCTCATCAACCCCATGTCCCTGAACCGTGCTCCTTTGTGGTTGGCATTAACTTTTTACTTTGACCTGATCTTGTGTAATTAGAGATGCTGGCAGTTAGTGCTTTGATCTTTTAGGAGCTATTTTTCACACAAAAAACGTTCAAAATTCATAACTCTGATTCTACTGATTGAATTTAATTTGGTGTCATTTTATTGATTAAAATTTACTCTATTTATTTTAATAGGTTTGGTATTTTTCTTGTGTTGTGTTTTCACGTTTGTGTGCTGCATAAATACTTTACACATTGCCTCGAAGTTAAGCCTGACTGCTGATGTGCCAAGCTACCAGAGGATTAAACACAGGTTAATTTAGTGACTTTTGTGGGTCACCCTGACAAGGATTGTGGTTATTGCCTGAGTGGGACGACCACCCCCCTCAACCAAGAACCCAATTCCTTACACATTGGGCCCGATTCTGATGCGGTTAGGAAATCTTCCCGATCAAATTGGTTTGGAAATGGTTTCCGACCGACTCGGATCGGGAGAGTCCTACCGACCGAGTATGATGCATCCGGATGCTTCCAGATACGACTTGGTTGGACTCCCATTGACTTCTATGGGAAGCCTATGTTCCTAACCGCATCGTAATCTGGCCCTCGGTTGGGAAGATACGTTCCCGATCCGATTGGGAAGGAGCAAATGCCATTAGGAGGCCTTCGTAACCGCATCGGAATCGGGCCCTAGTTGGGAATGCTTTCCTAACCGCATCAGAATCAGGCCCATAGTCTGCAAAATAACAATGGACTTTGAAGCGGCCCAAGTAATTTCCAGTGGTTGAAATTAATTCAAGCACAATCTCTGGCATGCATTGATCGTGAAAACCGACATTCACATTTTTGCCTAATGCCTCTCTCATCTTCATCACCTAGAGGCAGCAGCTTTAGCACAGGCCAACCCCTCCACATGAGTGGCTGTCTGACACAACGAGCAGATTGCCCAGTATGTAGAAGGGTGCCATCTGGATGGTTGTGGGGGGAAAACGATGAATGAGGGATACCTGCACCGCACCAAGGTTGTTCTCAACCTCAGATGTTTGAAAGAAGACTAAAAAGGCACCTTCAGGGGAAGAGTGCGGAGGAGAATTTAAAAAGGTACCTGTTAGTTGAGGGTTGTCTGGAGATGCTTATTGCGTTGGCAGGACAAGTATCTGTGGCTGCTTTGCTAATGACTGGGAACTAGCAATACTCAGAAGAGATTTAGGAGGAACATTGCTGCCAGCCATGATGTGGCCTTATTGATGATGTTCTCTGTGGAGGCAACAATGTCCTCCTCATTATCTAGGTCCTTCTCCTCCTCAATTCAATTCAGTGTTCTTGCATGTATGCTGTTTATATTCACCTGTAGCTCTAGCTGTTGGGACTATGGTGTTTTGTGTGCTGCACAGGAAAGCGTCACTCTGTAACTTGCTTACAGAGAGACATGTGAATGTATGTCACACGTGTTACTGGCCATTGAGGTTATTGCTTGTTAGTTAAAATGCTTTTTATAATACATTTTTCCTTTTCTTTTACATATTTATCTTGCTTTTATCATAAACATTTCCAAGGATTTTACTAACATTGGGATTTATTCACAAAGACATTTTGCTGTACATAAAGTAGTACTTCTGTAGTACTGTTTACATACACGTATAGTCTAAGATATCAATAACTTCCATTCAAATTGATTCATTAAATACTTGGGGACCTAAAGTAAATATAAACTTTATAAAAATCTTCCTCTATTATATATTTATTACTTTAATGAAACATTCATCCTACAAAATTAAAAACTTGGAAGAGCGAGTCATCTAAAGGGAGCGTGGCACATGATTCCAACTTATCCCCAACACATGGAAATGTATTTGTTTCCCAACTCTTCTCTTATAGCCTCTTCAATTTCTAAATGCACATTGACTAGGACTCCATTGTTTTATTCAAACCACTTTAGGCAGGGTTGGATTGGGATTAAAAATCGGCCCGGGCATGCTAAAAAAAGTGGCCCACATTTGCATATTGCCTTTGCAAAACACTGCTTTAGCGAAGTTTTATAAAAAAGAAGGGAGGGGGGCTCTGACATAGGCATGTTTTTTTAACTTTACTTAAATAAAAAAAATGCACGGATTAGTTCACACTGTTGAAACACACCTTAAAACGAGTGAGGCCACTTCTGCTCAGGCCCCCTGTCCCCGCTCAATATGCATACATTAATGGGCCAGCCCAGCAAGAGAAAGGGAGTGACACCTCTGCCCGTTGATAAAAGGAAGGTAATGGACGCCCATCTGCCTCCAGAAAGGCCGCTCAGGGACCCATCGGGCCGCTGGAGGCATCCAAACAACACAGACACCACCCAAATCGCCCTCCCAGGCTGCCCAAAAAAACAGCCCACAGCTGGAACTTGGACACCGGCCCCTCGGCCATTGCCCGAGTGCCCGCCTTCCCAATCCGAACCTGACTTTAGGCCTTCATCAGGATGGAGAAGATAATGGCAACGGACATGAGATAACATCTTCTGTTGATGTATCCACAATATAAATTTTCGAATATTATGTTAACAATTTAACACACAAAATTCTCCAAGGCTCCCAAGCCACATACTAGTTCAAATATGAAGAAGCATAAATGCTTCCTACTTTTTGATAATACTATCTGGAAAAACAATAACACTTTTTACACTTAATATATTATTCAACATTTTCACCATCATGTCCATATGGATGGATATATCAATAAAACATGTATAGTACAAAAACAACTCACATGCAGTTCTTCGTGTGTCTATCATCTTACTTTCAAGATAAATTTCTATCCCTTGATATTTGAATTCCATTAACAACATGTGCAGTCCTTTCTTCCTAATAGAACAAATCTTTATTCAATAGACCATCAGCTCACCTCAATTTCTTGTGAACTTTTCTTATCTCCTAGGATATATAAGTAATCATTCCTTTAGTAGCTCTCTTTTTATTGTGTTAGGGCAAATCCTCTCTGATAGCCTGAATCACGAAGGTAATGTTTTGAGTAGTATATTTACGGCTGCGGATTTTCCGCACTCAGGTGGAGTTTCCTCACTCAGCACGGAATCTCCGCACTCGGGGTGGAACTCTGCCCCGAGTGTGGAGATTCCATCCATTCTACAGATAAAATATTGTATATTAAGAATGCTTCTAATCACCAGCATGCCAAATCTATTTGCTACTACCTTGTTCTCACCTCAACTTTGCGTCAATCTCTTCTGGGTTCCAAGTATCCTCCTTTATTGTATCCTTTTGCAATATATAACTGCTATATCCTAAATACCCGGTATTCTGAAAGCCACTAATCATTCCAATTCAATACTTGTGATTTCTAAGACCCCCCCATGCGCTATGAGCATGTGCTGGCCTCACAATACTACTTATATCCACTTTCGGTAACCACTCTATTTCAACATCAGTACAAGTCCTTCAATTGCATGTAGTCTTCAAACAACTCAATCATCACTGCGGCAGAGCGGCCCTGATTTTATTAGACCTCTCTGCGGCCTTTGATACCGTTCCTCACTCTTTGCTCTTGGCCCGTCTTTCAGACATCGGTGTGACAGGATCTGTCAGGAACTGGTTTAGATCATTTCTGGAAGAAAGAACGCAGCAGGTTTGGATGCCCCCGTCTTCCTCTGCTCCTCAATCTGTGTCCACTGGAGTACCGCAGGGCTCTACACTGAGTCCCCTCCTTTTTAATATATATATGACCCCACTGATTTATTTGGCGGAGGAGCAGGGCGCCAAGATCATCGCCTACGCCGATGATACCCAGCTCCTCTTCACTTGGAGTAAAAATGACTCATCCTCTGCTCAAGCTAGAGCCTGTCTTTCGGCCGTTTTTCAATGGCTCCATGCTGCGCAGCTCAAGTGCAATGAGGATAAGTCAGAAATCCTCTTGTATGGGACATTTCCCTCTCAGTTTAAGGAATCACTCTGGCCGGCCGAATATCCTCTACCCAATTCTGAAGGCCAGCCAGTGCAAAATTTAGGGATCTGGTTTAATGAAGATCTTAGGTTCACCACCCAGATCAAAAAGCTAGCAGGACAATGCTTCGGTACCCTAAGAGCACTTAGGAAATTTCTTCCTTTTCTGCCTAGGGCGGCCAAGGAAATGGTCACCTGCGCCCTGATATTGTCGCGGATTGATTACGCGAACGCCCTTTATGTTGGCCTACCTGGGTATCAGTTGAGGAAACTGCAGGTAATACAGAACACTGCAGCAAGGTCTCTACTGAACATCCCAGGAAGATCAAGCATAAAGCAACATCTGCATGATCTTCACTGGCTACCGGTGGCTGAAAGGGTTAGGTTCAAGTCCCTTACCCTGGCGCACGCAGCCTTGTACCATTCCGGCCCAGTATATCTCAGGAATCGGTTTAAGTTCTATGTGCCCCCTAGACAACTGCGCTCTGCGGCACAGTTTCTGGCGGTGATTCCGCGCTTTCACCTCGTGACTAAAGTCATCCTTTTCCAATGCGGAACCGCTTTTAATTCGATAATCTTTTATATTGTAGATACACCAACACAAGATGTAATAGCATGTTCATAGCCATTATCTTCTCCATCCTGATGAAGGCCTAAAGTAGTTTGGCCAAAACTATGAAGTTCTAGAGAAAATGAAGCGGCTATAAGAGAAGGGTCGGGAGTGGTATAAACTTCTTCTTGGTTAGATATTCAATGTTTTTCTGTGTTGGCAAATGAATTTATGTATGTATATTTATTAATAAGGTAATGAATGAATAATAAAGGAAGATATATTAGTGATTAAACTAGTATTTCTTTGAGATCCCTTAGCATTTAATGATTTAATTTGAATGGATGACATTGATATCTTAAATTGTTTAAGTGCCTAGATATATATGCTAAAGTATGCCCTGTTCTAATGGTACCTACATGTATATGCCTTTGTCAATCAGCCCCAAAACATCTAAAACTAAAATAATATTGGAATATTTATGGAATATTCACATGCATTTAGTACAAAGAAAAAGTTGTGCCCTCTTTGTACTTTTACTAACATTGAGATGGGCATTTCAGGACCGATTCACAAAGTCATTTAAGAGTGCATAAAAGAGTACTCCATTAGTATCACTTCCTGTACTTAGAAAGGTTTTTGTGAATTGACACTGGTGTGTCTCTTTGAGTATTAACTGTTTTTGTATGATTTTGTGCAAGTACAGATTGTAACCTTTGGTTCATTGCTGAACGCCATTCTGACATCCAGAACAGTTCTTATGTCTTTGCAACTGAAATGGGATCACCCAGCCAACAATGTTCATCAACGCAAATTATTTACTGCTAAAGAAAAGTATAACAATTTGGTTCTCAAGGCAAACAGGGAAGAAACACATGCTACGGTTATATGACATTAAAGTCATAGTGAACCTTCTGATGTCTTAGAGGTAACAGTTTTGTCAGATAAGAATGCATTTGTTACTTGCTGTGACTGAAACAAGTCAATCCATGCCTTTTAAATGAAACATTGTGAGCCAGCCCAAGTACAATGGAAATTAATATGTATTTTAAGCCTTCAATCAATACTGCCATACAAAGTTAAAAGCAAACATGCTTAACTCAAAACATAGCTAGTGCTTTCTTTTTTTTTAAATTACCAGTTTTATTTGGCACACACATGCCCCAAGGACATTAGAATTATTTACATGAGCATTAGGCTACATTACACAAAGTGAACTTTTTGTTTTTGTTTTAGGTATGCCAATATTAAGTAATTTGCTCAGAATCACCCAATGTTGAGTGGATGCCAGGACTTGTACCTGGGTCCCGAATTCCAACGTCAGAAGCTCTGGCTGTTAGGCTACATCTTCTCCCAGATGTCACATATAGACACTATTCAAAAGAATTTCTTCCAAAGGAAGTGTATGGGGAGGCAAACTGTATGCCAACTGTATGCCTGCTGGTTCACAAAGGTATGTAAAAGTTGGTCAAAAAAGACTCCTGAGTCTTCGACTGGAAGAGCCTGCAGTTCATGTCTTTGTCAATGTAAAACGAAAACTCAGAGGGCCTATTCACAAAGGCAATATGGAACACGTAAAGGAGTATACCAGTGGTACTCTTTTACATACCCTTACATGCCTTTGTGAATTGGCCACAAAACACCTAAAATGTGAATACAGTGTAATATTCAGGAAATATTCATATGCGCTTAGGACACATAGAAAATACTGTGCCCTTTCTGTTCTTTTAATATAGGGAGTTGGATGTTTCAGGACTGATTAACAAAGATATGTAAAAGGACTGCAGTACTACTTCCCATACTCATGTTTGCATTCATGAATCTGCCCCTGTATATTTATTCAAATGAAAAAAACAAAGGTGTGGGGTGTATTTATGTGACTGCACGGTTAATAGGTCAGGTGTTTGAGATCTGGGTCATGTGTATGATGTTTCACTTTTACCTTTAATTCAGAGTTTTCTGCACTGGTGATGGCGATCTCCTCTCTAGCGATCTCCTCCACCAGGCACTAAAGTCACAGGAAGCTCCTCACTCTCATATGAGAGATTGGAGGCTCAGAAATTCATAATTTTTTTATATTTCTAAAAAAAAAAAAAACCTTTCATTGTACTTGACAAGTTGTCTGTAAGATGACACAAAAACTTGTTTTTTCCCTTTTCTAGCTTCCCAATCTTGGAGAGTCACCGGTCTGCAGTTCTAGGAATCAGATTTTCACCTTTGGCAGAGTTACAATGCATCAGATTAGTTTGTTAAGATCTAGTTTTCTGAACATTCTGAAAGGGACATCAAGATCAGACACACACATTGATACTCCATAGAGCATTTTGTATGGGGTGTGTGAGATCACCTAATACTCCTCTAGGCAAATTATTTAAGGCACTCTGTAATCCATACAGGCTATGTAGCCGATTCACTCAAATTACCAACACCCTAGTGGTAAAGGCTTGTTTAAATGTCTACAATTCCAGGCAGAAAGGATGCCGATATAGCAGACATACTCCCAGAGCAAAGTAACACAAGAAGGGAGTGAAGAGGTAATGCTCAAAAGAGCAGAAGAGGTGGATACGTCCTCCTCAAGTTATATTGTCAAAAAACAAAGGGATCCACCCTTATCGGAAAGTATAGAAGTGTTCCTCCAGACTACATGTGTCTCCTACAATGGTGGAAAGCACACAGCTTTGTTTAAATACCCCTCACCCACCAAAAGGACCCTTGGTGGCATGCTTCATCATCACGTAGTCGTAGGTCGTAGCACGCACCGTCCCACAACGTGGGCGGGAAGACCCCGATGATGAAGCATGCCACCAAGGGTCCTTTGGTGGGTGAGGGTATTTAAACAAAGCTGTGTGCTTTCCACCATTGTAGGAGACACAAGTAGTCTGGAGGAACACTTCTATACTTTCCGATAAGGGTGGATCCCTTTGTTTTTTGACAATACTCCCAGAGCAGGCATATCATTCCTGAACTCCTTAGCAGTGGATGCAGGGTGCAGGACCATTGTCTGACCATTGCAAGCACTGTAAGTCTTTTATGACCACTCAAGCTGTGACACTATTACGAGGCCAAATTCAAAGCAATCTAGAGTATGCATCAATTGCAACCAGAATGTATTTAAACCAGTTTACTCTCTGGATTGGCCCAACATGGTTGAGGAAAAATAGAGACAGCAAGGGGAGAATCCACTGGTCTTGCAACAGTACAGGGTTGTATTTGTTGACAAATAGTGCATTGATGCATGTATTTCTTTGTGAGCTTTGGAGTATATATAGCCACCAGTATCCTTGATACAGTAGTTCTTATTCCTGCCTGTGCAGATGCTATCCATTCATAAGCTGCCCTAATGAAATCTAACCAGGCTCATTCATTAGGAAGATTTGCATTGTTGTTTTCACAGCCTCGTCTGCTGCACAATTCCCTATAGTGTGAATTCCCACACTTTTATGGGCTATGGTGTGCTGTAAATGGACCAAAGGTAGCTTATCATGTTGGATAGCTAACTTTCCCCATAGTTGCTTACTCTTTGTTGACTTTCATTTTGAATCTCTGAATCCATTTAGGCACTAGTGTGGTAAATATACATTATCTAAATGTTATGTTATGTTATGTTATAAGCATTTATATCGCGCACGGCTACTCAAGAGTGTCCCGGCGCGGTACCTTGCTAGTGAGCTGCGGGTCAAACAGTGGAAATTATACGAAGAGCAGTGTTTTCAGCCGTTTCCTGAACAGCTTAGCATCTGTAATACAGCGGAGTTCAAGAGGGAGTGCGTTCCAGGCCACTGCAGCCCTATAGGCCAAGGAGCTGCCGCCCATACGCACAAGGCGAAAACACGGGATCACTGCCAAAGACTGTGCCATAGAACGCAGTTGTCTGGAGGGCACGTAGAACTTAAATCGCTTCCTGAGATATCCAGGGCCGGAGTGGTACAAGGCTGCGTGCGCCAAAGTAAGGGACTTGAACTTAACCCTTTCAACCACCGGCAACCAGTGGAGATCATGCAAATGTTGGCTTATGCTTGATCTTCGAGGGATATTCAGTAGAGTCCTGGCTGGGGCATTCTGAATAGTCTGTAGTTTTTTCAACTGGTACCCAGGTATGCCAACGTAAAGTGCATTCGCATAATCAATCCGCAACAATATCAGGGCGCGGGTAACCATTTCTTTGGCAGGCCGAGGTAGAAGCGGAAGAAACTTCCTGAGTGATCTTAGGGTACCGAAACATTGCCCTGCTAACTTTTTTATCTGGGTGGTGAACTTAAGATCCTCATTAAACCAGATCCCCAGATTTTCTTACGGGCTGGCCATCAGAATTGGGTAAGGAGTATTCAATAGGCCAGAGAGATTCTTTAAACTGAGAAGGGAAGGTGCCGTACAGGAGGATTTCGGATTTGTCCTCGTTGCACTTAAGCTCCGCTGAATGTAGCCATTTAAAAACGGCAGACAGGAAGGCTCTGGCATGGGCAGGAGAAGAGTAATTTTCACTCCAGGTGAAGAGGAGCTGGGTATCATCTGCGTAAGCGATGATTTTGGCACCCAGCACCTCCGCCAAATAGAAAGGAAGGGGTGGGAGCACACTGCTGACCTCCCAGCACAGTTCGCCCCTTAGCATTCTGGTAAATGCAGTTTGTAGTGCATGCTTACTTGGTATTTTGCTGGAGTGTTCCACCAAAGTTGATGCAGATTAGTGCTGTCAACTCTAGACACATGTGTTTCTGGATTTTATCCGTCATCAGTAGAGATCAAAAACGATTTTCTTCTGGGGTTGCTGAGCAGGCTTCCACAATTCTTACAGGTCTCAGTACCTCTCACAGGCGCACAGGTGCATCGCCACTAGCTCGTCAGCTCAATGGCTCAAGGGAGCCTTTTTAAACAGGAAGGGGTGGGAGCACACTGCTGACCTCCCAGCACAGTTCGCCCCTTAGCATTCTGGTATATGCAGTTTGTAGTGCATGCTTACTTGGTATTTTGCTGGAGTGTTCCACCAAAGTTGGTGCAGATTAGTGCTGTCATCTCTAGACACATGTGTTTCTGGATTTTATCCGTCATCAGTAGAGATCAAAAACGATTTTCTTCTGGGGTTGCTGAGCAGGCTGCCACAATTCTTACAGGTCTCAGTACCTCTCACAGGCGCGCAGGTGCATCTCCACTAGCTCGTCAGCTCAATGGCTCAAGGGAGCCTTTTTAAACAGGAAGGGGTGGGAGCACACTGCTGACCTCCCAGCACAGTTCGCCCCTTAGCATTCTGGTAAATGCAGTTTGTAGTGCATGCTTACTTGGTATTTTGCTGGAGTGTTCCACCAAAGTTGGTGCAGATTAGTGCTGTCATCTCTAGACACATGTGTTTCTGGATTTTATCCGTCATCAGTAGAGATCAAAAACGATTTTCTTCTGGGGTTGCTGAGCAGGCTGCCACAATTCTTACAGGTCTCAGTACCTCTCACAGGCGCACAGGTGCATCGCCACTAGCTCGTCAGCTCAATGGCTCAAGGGAGCC